>VIGQ01001556.1:12500-25000 GCA_009663005.1 Actinidia chinensis
CCTCCTGCTTTTTCTCTCATCAATACAGTTTTTGTATCTATTTCTTAAGAAGCTTTGTGGGGCTGGTTGAGGGGGGGTGTTTTGTTTGGGGGGGGGGTTTTTTTGTGTTTTGTGTTTTGGTTTTTTTTTTTTTTTTGTTTTGGTTTTTTTTTTTTTGTTGGTTTTTTTTGGTCGGGTTTTTGGCTCTCTCCGCTTGCGTTTCCCCGCCTTTTGCTTCCGTTGCCGCCCCGGCCCACTCTCGCGGGCGTTAGCACCAAGTGGTTTCCCCTTTTGGGGGGTAAAGTATATCTCTTCTCCTTCTGTCTCCTCCCAGTTCCTCTGTTGTGGGGTTCGCTTGGTGGAATTAGTCTAGAAATCTGAAGACTTTTTACTGGTACTTTTGGTATTGAATGAGGTTCTCTTGGGAACCATGATATCTGACTGGATCTTGTTCTGGGTTTGGGAACGAGGTAAGAGGCGATTACTGGCATGGTGCTTACCGCACCAACTAATTTTTGGATGGGGGTCTTGGAATATTTCTGCTTGTGAAGGTACTTCTTCGCAGTTTACCTGCATATGCTTCGATCTAAGTTTTAACACTACTGCGGTGAACTGCTAGAGGTAGTTGGTTTTGCTAGATGATGTTTGGAATATAATTAGGGTTATATCTATTCCGTTAAACATCTTCATAAGTGGGTTAAGAGAGATTGATTCTGCCTAGTACTTGTCTTGATCGCGACGATCAAACACCCTTTTCACGTACAAACCCCCTCTTATGCACCGTTACAGTACAACCAGGCACATCCTTAATTTTGTGTGACAAGAAAAATGCTTATTTTTGGGCACGAGTCACTGTTGAAGGATTTTATCTGTGTTTAATCTCAAATGCAATTTTGTACTCCACTAATGATGCATTAGATTGTATCTAGTTAGGAAAAGCAAGTGGCCGACATTCCTTTACTCTATGTGAAGTTGAGCTAACACTGTTTTAGCTGCAAATATTACGCTGATGCGGTTGTATAGTTTAATCTTTTTCGAGGGTGGTAACCTGAAATTAGAGAGAAATTTCTTTTTTTTTGACTGTAATTTTATCCGTGTTTATCTCAAATGCAATGTTTACTCCACAAACGACGCATTGGATTGTTATTTAGATAGAAAAAGAAAGTGCCGACATCCTTTACTCCATTGAAGTTGAACTACTGTTTAGCTGTAAATTTAAATTATAGCTAAACAGTAGAGGGAAAATATAAAAAGCAAGTGGATGTAAAGCATTTTAAATTACCATTATTTATCTTTACTTGCTTGTTTTATTTGATTATTATTAGAGGGAAAATATAAAAAATTGGACCCCTACTATGGAGATATGTTGATGCTTCAGGTAGCCTTGGTGTTTGATTGAGTTTGGAAAACAGGGTGATTGTGAAAGATCATTTCAGGCAAGAATTCCTAGATTGGCCAGTTCTAGTACTGGTAATCAAATACATTTGGAAACTAGCCACCTAAGTAATAATGCTGCTGTTCATATATTAAGAAGGGCAAATTTCACTTTGACCATCTGTTAATAAACACGAAAAATAACCACATATTTCCGAACACGCAAAGGCGCGCATAGTGGTCAAAGGTGCGCATAGGCGCAAGGCAAGGTGAGAGGCGCCACCCCTAGGCGCCTTAGATACCATGAGGCGATGAGACTTCACATATGCACAGTGGTAGTCCCGGGGGCGGGGGCTACGGCCCCCAAACATTTGACCCGCCCAAAATTTTTTTTTTAGATTTTTTTAAATTTTTTTCTGGTAGTTTTTACTATTTTTCTATTGATTATACACAACTAACCCCCTCTAAACGTTTTTACCGAAACGTCCATTAAAAATGTATCGTGTACCCCTCTTAAACGAAAATTCTGCGTCCGCCACTATATATTCACGCTATCGTCGATCGTGACCGAAGAGTGGCTAGGCTTTATCGGTTCTCACTCCACTGCTCATGCGACATCAAAGTCCTTGCATCCCAAACTTGATAAGCTTGATGACCGGTTTTTTTCATTGTAGCGATACTTTTCTGACCGTGGATGGAGTGGTAGGGAAGCGGCGTAATATCCAGTGGTATCATTTGGACTAAAAAAACCATCTGGGTTTTCTAATGTTACCACGTTGATCTTCTGACTTCTGTGGCCACTTTTCGAATAAAAACCGAGAAGGTACATTTTTAGAAACGTTATCGAAATGAAAGCACTCAGTATTCTGAATCGTATTTATTTTTTAGAAACTGTTAAAAACTGTTATCGAAAGGAAACAAAAGGATTCATCGAAAGTGTTTAAATAGGTTACAATTCTGACTTGGATAAAACAATAGATTCGAAATCACCCACTAGTATTGCCAAAAAATGAATTATTTTTTCTTTTATACTATATAATTATTTTGTTATCAATTTAGAGAGATGTTACATTACAACAATTGATTTACAACCATGTAAACAATTTACCAAAACGACGTCGTTCCATTTTATCAATCCAGTGGTGGACTTAAATGGACGACGCGTTTTGTGTTTATATCACCAAAACGACGTCGTTTGGCCGCTTGTTGTAAAGGTTGTTGTAAACCTTGTGTAAAACTTAGCATTTTTCTCAATTTTAATGACGCATATCCCAAAAGAAGGAAGAAAGAAAGAATGAAAAAGGATAACTTCAAAAGATAGAAATTGATAAATACATTTTTTTTGATAAATAAATCTTGTGAAAATAGATATATTTTTTTTAGGTAAAACTCAAGACTTTAGGTCACAACTAAATGTGAAAATAAAATTGTAGACATATATGGGGTTTGTTTATGCTAATAAATATATGAAAAAACTAAAAGTTTGAATCTATAGGCATCAAACAGGGTCTTCTACCGACTACATGAACACAAAGTCCCAACTCGAAGCCCATTAGCGGACCACGATGCCCACGTGGCAGATATCGATTTGCTCGACTCTACATTGGAGGGAGTGATGGAGACTCCAATGTCGGTTGGTTTGTTCCCAAAAACATATTCTTTGAAAATCTTTGTCGGCAAGAGAGGCATTCACACCAAGTGAACTCCAAAAAACAAAGACTCACGACAAAAAAAAATAAATAAATTTAAAAGGACTCTGATGGAAATAAACCTACTTAGGCTTCGTTTGGCATCAGTTTTTTTTAATTTTTTTTATTTAAAAATAAGTAAAAAAGTCAATCATAGTTAGCTTTTTTGTTTTCTGTTTTTGCTTTGTTGGCTTAGTTTTAGTTAAAGTAAAGTCACAAAAGCAAAAAAACTAAAAAATCTTGGCCTTTTTCATATCAAGCTTAAAAAAAAATCTTGACTTTTAAGCATTACCAAGCGGAGCCTTAGTATACTTCCTTCATCCTAATTTGTTTATTTATATTTATTTTTTTGAGAACATCTCAAAAAAATTAGATCGGAATTTTGACTCTTTCACCTGAAAGTACTAATTGTATCCAGAGAAGTTAAAATCTTTATGAACAGTTCAAATCGCAACCCGCAATGCATGTTCTAAAAGCTACGGACAGACGACATTGTTATATCTCCGACAATCCATCTCTCAATATAATGCTCCTGCAACTTTAACCCATGACCCCTAACCCTGATAACATTTATTGGATCAGATCTTTGATCATTTTATCAGTAAACCAATTAGTATTCAATGAGCAAAAATTAAAGATTTTTATGGAATTCAAATCGCTTTCCCACAATGCATAATTTGAAAATTGTTCATGCGGGCCTATTGTTGCATCTCCCAATAGTTTTCAGTGTCTACAATGATAAACTGGAGCTGCAACTACTACTACAGGCCAATCAAACACGGCCTAGTTTGTGGATGGTTCGATATAAAAATCGGAAAGTTCAACAACTGGCAGCCGAAATAATCTCAGAGATTAGATGAGCAAATATATTTGGAACAAGAGAAGTCATAGATATGGACAAATTGTTATGGAAGGACATGAACCATTTGAATTGTAGTTCATAATGCAGGGCCTACCTAGGCCATAGTTTAGGTCCCACTTGGAGTGACCAAAAACATCACATTTAAAAAATAAAAAAAAAACTTACCAAAAATTAATTCATTTGGTTTAGTTCTAAAAGTGGAATGCTTAGGCTCAGTTTGAGTTAGTTTGTTTAAATTAATTAAAATTTTCTTTAGTATTTTTTTAATTATTTAATTTAATTAAAATTTTATATTTTTTGGTTTTTTCTTTAAAAATATAAAGATTTTTATTATTTTTTTAAAAAATCACATATAAAGACAAAAAGAATTATTTTTACTTAATAAATAAGTTAATTTCTTTTTTTTTAGTGAGATTCTTTTCAAATCTGATTGCATATTCAGATTCTTCTTGTTAAGAAAAAATAAAAACGTATAAAATTTTGAAAACAACACAACTTATTTAACTGATGCAAATATAATAGCCAAATAAAATCTCTAAAAATAGAATAAAATCACTACAACAGACCTAATTAGTTGGATAATGTTTGAAATAATTCAACAAGTAGCTAGAGGACATGTAGAGGTTGCATTGGGTACTCAACACTTGGTTAAACATATTCTATTGGATTGCTGCAGCTTATTGCTAAATAATAACGCTAATAACTCAATCAAATGAATACACACAATTTGCTAAGAGCATTTTTCATTGCTAAATTGTGTTATCAGCTTTTTAGGAATTATATTAGGTTTATAATTTTTCCTCAATTGCACAAAGAGTGAGTCATTTCATGTCTTATCGATTTTATATTTTCTAGGGAAAATATTAATCACCACCGAATATATATTGATTAATGGATTAGAAGTGTATCGTTAAGCATAAAAAAGTATAGATACCTATAAAAACTGTAATAAAACATGTTGTGATACTCCGTCCTATATCAGTGAATTAAGAATTGTTAATTAGATATATAAAGAGTTTTGTGGAATATTATTAACAATTTGGGCTTAAGCATTTTGGCAATGTAGTTTAAGCTATTAAGTTGTTGGACCAGTACTACTCCACTTGAGTCGTTACACATGTAAAATATGCATAATACTTGTAAAAAGTGTTGATTAACCATATTACAGTGGACGATGGCCCAAAATTGGAGCTCAATTGTTATAACGTCAACCACACTTTTTTCACATAAAAATACAGTATTTGTTCATTAAATATCACCTATTAAGCAGTAGTTAGTATTTTTATTAAAATAAACTACTCGAATTGGAAACTGCTATTTTGGGGTGTTAGTGTCTCGATCTTTTTGAAATTGAAAAATTCTATCAACTGGGATTTATTCTGAATAATGTTTTTCAGAGCTATAGGATATTTGATCTCAGTCTGATTTTTTTTAGATAAGTTTCTATATTTGGACAGGTGCAGTCATGTCCTTACACACGCACACACACATACACATCGACAAACTAAAGAAATTTGTGGAAGGGCTTACACTTGGGGTACTTGTGAATTAAGAATTACAGTAGAAATTGATAAACTGTTTGATGCAATTATGAGATTATGAATTAAAGTTGGAAAGTAGAATTTATCGGAAAAGCTGAAAATTATTTTATTTTGAAAATTATTTTATTTGTGAGTTTATCCATTTTGACCATCACTTTGTTTAAATAATTTTTTTTATTGTAATAACTTCAAAATTCATTTTTATTTAGTTAATGAAATTTGGAATGGATCCACTTTATGTGGTATTAATTTTCTTAATTGATCATAGTGGCTTAGGATTCGTTACTTGGGGATATATAGAGGGACAGACACGTCATAACTCAGATTAGTAGGAAGAAAAACACATTTAAGCTTTTTTACACAGCCGAATAATTTTAACTTGCCAAAAGCATCTCTAGTACCATTTTTGGAAAAATCAACTTAAACTCTTTTATTACTAAATCACCTAAAATTTATTGCCTATCTTTTTTTTTTAACTTTAATAATTCGGTATTTGGCCTACTGAATCGGTTAATCTGAGAGACCAATCAGTCAATCACATCATCCATAAGCAGAAGAGCATGTTTAAGATTAGGGCAAAGTTTCGTAACTCAATACAGAAATTGATAGCACGCGAGTGAGAATTGAACCTCCACACCAAAGAATTCATCAGTCACTACGCGAACATGACATGTGTTACGTGCATTGGCTTACTTTATCTGAGTCTTTTTGTGGGTCTGTCTCTTCATTTGGTGAGGTCTGTGGTGTTCCCCTGCTTGCCTGGATGCTGTTTTTGTCCTTTGATTTTTTTTTGTTACACCCAAATTTTTTTATCTTATCTTGAACTCTTATCATTGTTCAAAAAGAAAAGAGAGAATGTTAAGATGAGATAATCCAACAAGTATAGAACAAAATTTGAAAAATAATATTTTACAAGTTGCCTTGTGGGTACTGGGCATGTGGCTATGCCCTGCGTAGACACGTGTGTGCCGACAAGTTCTCCACAGTTGGCTAGGCCTGCAGCTTTGGTATTAGGGTTTGGTTTTTTCGGAACGGTTCAATCCATCTCATATGAAAAAGTTTGTACAAATATGTGCATTCATACGTGACATAATTATTTCCCAAATCTATGTGATTTTTGTACGATTATCCTAGGCAAAAAAGGGCGAAAAAGATGAAAAAGAAGGGGATTTATATTGGAAATAACCTTTATTTTTACTTTTATTGGTATTTTTAATAGGAGCATAAACGGAACCATTTTAAAGCTACAAAGATGAGGAGCTCAATTTCTTATACGTAGGCTATATTTGGACGAAAGAGAGATAGAAATGTGAATTCAATTCGTCTTATTTTTCCATTTAGATGAAGTAGGAATAAGGTTGTGATTTCTGATCGCTCAATTTATGTTGTAATAAGATTTTTAAATTGATGAAGAAACGCTAATTCCCCCATCATTTGAGTGATTGTTGGAAATCAATCACACGTATGATTCATAAATAATACGGATCTTATAAACTATGAATCATAGAAATCGCAAAGCAAACGAAAATAGATGCAAGAAACAAAAACAAAAAAACACAGATATACAAGGTTCGAAAAATTGTGCCTATGTCCTCGGGGAACCACACCAAATTACTATATTGAAAAATGCCGAATACAGTTTTTCTCCCTCAGAAAAATGCCTTACAAAGCTCTTATTGAACCTTAAAAATGCATACACTATTCTATTTAACGGGCTAGTAATCTAGATTTTAATGGAAAAAAAACACACAATTGGAAACATCTCCACGGCTCATCTGATCCTATGCATGAATGAGTCTTTCAGTAGTTCCTACATAACCAAGTTGCAACCCAAAATTTTCCGTAACTCGAAAAATTAGTTTGCAGATGTTGAAATATGTGAATCAGATTATTTTGATCGGATTCATACCACTAGTAACAGCACTGAGCATTATATATAAATTTATTTATCGGTACTTATTTAAAAAGAATTAAAGTCTATAGCATTTTAGGTTTACATTTACAACTACGTACACTTTATTTTTTATTTTCGTAGTGTTTGAATGTTTTGCCATGAAAAATACTAAATACTATTGGAAATAATGCGCGCCGATTAAGTATGCTAGGAAACAAGAGCAAAAAGAAACGGATTGATGATGTCCGATCGATCCAAGAGAGCTTCCATAGAATGAAAAAAAGATCTCTGATAGCTCTTTCATTAAATAGAGTTCTTGATTATAAAAAGATTATGATTTTGTGTGGTAGGTCTTACAAAAAAAATATACATATCGTTGCTTTTTCTATAACCTCAAATTAAGTCTTAATTTACTTTTGTAATTTCACCGTCTCTCTCTCAAAAATTAAAATGAATAATCATATCTCGGAAAAAAGGAAAAACAGGGAGAGATTTTAAATTGGATGTGGGTTTATGAGATGAGAAAAAGAAAATCGAGGACAGACACTTGCGGTGGTTTTACGGCGGAGCAAAGATATTGCAGTCAGTCACTAGTTGGGGATATGTCTAGCTGCACCATGAAAAGTGAGAACGGCCGCCAAACTATTTTCAAAAAACGGCTTTTCGACGGTTAAATTAGATAACCAGAAAGTGTAGAGAGAGAGTAGGTCTTACAAAAAAAATATACTTATCTCGCTTTTTCTATAACCTCAAATCAAGTCTTTAATTTACTTTTGTAATTTCACCGTCTCTCTCTCCAAAATTAAAATGAATAAATAAATATCCCATTTAAAATTCTTCTTCCTATATGATATTGTGAGGTGCGGGTTTATGAGATGAGAGAAAAAAAAATCGAGAATAGATATTTGTGGTGATTCTGCGGTGGAGCAAAGATGTTGCAGTCAGTCACCAGTTGGGGATATGCCTAGCTGCACCACAAAAATAGTGAGAACGTCCACCGAGCTATTTTTGGAAAACGGCTCTCTGACGGTCAAGTTAGATAACCAGAAAGTGTAGAGAGATAGTATGTATATCTTTCACTAGAGTGAATTCGCGTACTTGTAAGAGAAAGGAATACTAACTCGACATGTGTCTTGGCGCGCTAGCTATGTTGTCACTGGACGGGAAGTCGCTCGGTGCTTACTCGTATGCGCCGACCGCTATGTCAGTGAGTAGGTTGTTGACCCAATCATGCTCCTAAGACCTGACTGGTAGCCTGTCATCGAGCTATCGATGTCTCCATCCGGGCATAGGGGCTGTCAGAAAAAGTTTTGCCGTGCAAGTTACCTTCTGTCCCCTGACACGCTTAGGGATCACTGCCGGCCATTGCCCCTCGTCCAAACTCCGGTGTGGCTACTCTACCGAGCTTGCTAAATAGCGACAGCGCGGGAGTGCTAGTGGCCTTAGCTTGGACAGTTTCTGTGTTCGGTGATGTCTCGACCGAGCTTCACCACGGGGGCTGGGGCTTCCGAACTTACGTCATAGCGGTAATTTAGTGGCGGTGCCCGCCCTAGCAAAACTAAAATTCATAGTTGTATATTTTATCGCCTAACAGATGTTGCGCCTCCATACATGCCGAGAGCCATCCATAAAATCCTAGGAAATCATAGCTGTTTTAGGAAACAACAATTACTTATACCCATTTTATTTATTGTTTGTTTGTTGAGAGGTCATGTGCCCCTATGCATGAAAAGAAACCCCAACCAAGCAATGGAAAGGAAGAGAGTTTTGAGCTCTTTTGCCTACTCAAGTGGGGCGGCTGTCCTCATGTGTCCCACAACAAACAAACAAATGGCAAATGCCAACCAAATGAGTTTAACGGGAATCTGATTAAATTCGTTTAACTTGTATGTTTCATTGAATAAATTATATGTGAAGAAAATCAAATATTGACGTTAGGATCAGATTTATTAAAAAAAATAATGAAAAAGTAAAATTTAAAAATCAATTGTAAGAAAAATAATATTTTTTATATAATTATTATTGTTGATCAATTTTAATTTTAACATGAGTTACCTTTCTTAGCAGACCTTAATTGGCAAGATTAACATTAAATACCAAAAATCCTTTGTTCTATTATTAAAGCAACAAGAATGAATAGCCTGAGGGCCTCACCATATACGAAAAAGCTAGTGTAGAGCATCTCCAATTCAAGTTTCGCAAAATGGAAACTCAAATATTATGTTTTCTAATTTTAAAAAGTATTTTTAGTAGAATTTTCTCTGTTCATATCCGGCTCTAAAACTCAAGTATTCATTCTAATCATTATTTGTTTTAAAAAATCATAAATTTTTCATTTCACTTTCTCCCAACTTGAATTATGACTTTTAAAAATTTTATTACATATATTTACTATGGATCTCTTTTAAAAAAAGGTTTCGTTAAGAACATTTTAATGATTCAATTTTGAAAATAAATTTATGATTCCAAAGTTATACTCATTTAACAAACAAAATTATATGAAAACAAAATGGAGATGGATCTCCATTTTTCTAAATTGGTCTCCAATATGAATTCAATTGAGGTCCTCCATCGTAAAGACTCGAAATGAGTTTGTTTAGAGTATTTTTTAAAATCGTTTTTTAGTTTGGAGGATGGTTGAAGGTGTTCTAATTGAGAGTCCTTTTTGGGTCACGTGCCTCGTGTCTTTAAAATCTATTTTTTAGCTATACATTCATGTTAAGCGAGATTTTATGCACCCACCTCTAATTTTGGTTTTTTTATATATAAAAAAAATCTCACTCAATGATTTGGTTTCTTAATACTATCCAGTTCACTAGATTAACTAATTCTCCACAAGTGGGAGCTCATTTAAAATAGAATAAAACTTTGTATAAACTGACCCAATACAAGAATTGATCTAATATACAAGGGAGAATCGAATCTCAAGCTTCATGAAGGTTTTAGTGACTAGGTGGCTATCACTCGTCAACTCCTAGAGTTTGGTTTTTAAACATGTAATTGTTTAAATCTATGAGTTTTATATATGATTGTGGGGGATGTTGAGAGGATGGAGGAGAAGGAAAGTGCATGTTCATGGCAATGAAGAAGAAGGTGCTAAAATGGTACCCAATCTTCAATGAAACATAAGTGTAGTTTTAGGTAATTTTGCATGCAATGTCTGTCACCCACACCGTTAAGATACCATTTAAAAGTGTTGTATACTTTCTCAATTCCAATTTATTTGTTCATTTTCGTTGTTCTAGACATCTCAAAAAATCGTTTATGTCTTTTAATTTATATATATTTTTAATAATTTAAAAAAAATTGTATTAAAACATTGATATCTTTTGATTGGTATTGTGTCGGGGGGGGGATGAAAGTATCAAAAAATTAATTAATAAAATATATTATTTATAATCGGATTAAAGCGCATAAATATCAAAAGGACAAATAAATTAGACAGCTGAAGTACCTTTTTTAAACATATTAATATGCTTCTGGACAATGAACGTTTCAACGTTTCAATGTGGTTTATTATAAAAATAGTAATTAATAAAGTCCTACAATAATAAAAAAAATAACACAATCAATAGTCCGTGCCTTACTTAAATTCTTATGAATCCAAACCCTAAAATAACCATACTACACTATGGCCCCAAAAACCTATTTCGAGAGAACCATGAAGAGATGCCCTTGGAGGAAGAGACTCAGCTTATTTATTTTAATTATATGATATAAAGAGATAGGGTGATAGCAACCCGTTTTTTTAAAATCATTACCTTTTTTTCATGTCCTTTATAAAATAATAAATTATTCCATCAGTCTCAATTTGTATCATTTTCAGCTATCAAGTCTCAATTTGTAGTCATTTTCATTTCAGTACCATTCTGATATCTCAAAAAAATCGTCTATATATTCTACTTTGTATTATTTTTATTGATTTGGAAAACTTTGTATATAAAAACTAGTTAAAATCTTTTAATTCGTGTAAAAAATGTCAAAAAATACCCAAAGGGCAAAAATATCAAAAAATAATAAATAAATTAGAACGGACGGAATATATAAATTATGTGAGTCTTCTTGAAGATGGAATCTACGTAACGTAAACATCTATCTTTAAAAAATACAAAATACGATTGCAATTTATTAAATAATAAGTAGTCGTAGCTTACTTGCTTACTCTTTCAAATTTATTACAATTTATTTGGTTATCAATCAATGGACAATTTCTTTTTCATTCAATAATGGAAAAATTGCAAGAGAAACCCTAGAGTTTGACTTTGATAATAACATTAAATTCCTGAGTTTTTTATTTTTTATTTTAACAAATTAACCTTAAACATAATGTACCTTGAGTAATTAAGTGATTCCTACCAAAACAATGAAAAAATGACATTACTCAAACTTTACAAATCCCAATTTCATCACCAGTTTTGCTTGAAATTCAACATTTATTTCATCTAGTTTTTGCCACTCTCTTTAATTCTATTTTGAATATATAATTGACCATAGGGATTAGATTTTCAAAGGGAGTCGGAGTTCATCCATATTGTTCTTCTTTTCGCCAATTATTTTAGCAAGAATCACATAGTTCGCGAAATCTAAATAACAAATGGCTGGCAGAACGTCGAATTGTGAAACATGTTAAAACGTATATGGTTTAGTTTCTAAAAATTGAAAATTTAGTGTTTGATTTGTGACCTCAAACCTGGAGCTTTTTTCGTATATAATTTTCCCTTCATTAAATTGGGAGATTGGCTAAGAGTGGGCCCCTAATATTAGTTTTTAATTATGGAGATTGGCCCGCAGTAGGATGATTCAAATTGGGTTCTCAAACGACAGAGTCCATCGATAAAATCACGCCAAATTTCTTTTTTTTTAAATCTCTCTTTATTATTGAATGAAAATACGTACACATCACTTTTAAAGAAAAAAAATTAATTTTTTTGGTCTATTCAAAATATTTTATACAACTTAACTTCACAGATGAACTGATCTCCGTTGTGTGAATCACACAACCTTTTCAAGTGAGATAATTTATACAAAAATGTATGTATAAATTGTGTGTCAATAGTAAGACAAAGCCATAATGACTATTCAGCATTGCGTCCAAAATAGTCGAATTTTTATATACAGTGGGGTCAAAAGAGCCATAATTTATATTAAGTGACATCAAAATT
>VIGQ01001556.1:30000-32441 GCA_009663005.1 Actinidia chinensis
TAGAGATTTGCTACAACTTTGCATCAGCATTGAGCAGTAGAGAAAACTAACTAGATAAATACCGTGTGTATAGAATGGTCATTGGAAAAACAGTGCAATCAATCTTTTATCTACTGGGGTAATGTTAGCTTTGCTAAGTTTTTGTTTGTTAGTTAGTTATAAAGTTCCTAGCTTTCTATGGAAAATCTACACGGGGGACCTACAGAACTGACCAAACTGCCCAGCTATGAAGATGAATTCTAATCAGTAATCAGCAAGGCACCACTCTTTGGAAACACAACTTGACTTTTGAACTTACTTCTTACCTCTTAGTTACCTTCACTGATTCCAGCGTTCAGTGAACCCTACATCCCAACTGTATTAGAAAGAACGTACAACGTGCACATGCCAAATTTGTTCACCCACTTAATATGTGGGTAAACAAAGGACCCCATAAATAGTGAGTTCCGTTATTGGGACAATTAATATTGTGAAGGTGATGTTAACAGTAGATTGTGGTGTTGAGAATAAGTGGGTAACTAAGTAATGGCTTTTCTTCTCCAGTCACAAATGAAACAAATTTTGTTCTTCCACTTGTCAGGTAGGTGAATGAAATCGGTCTTTAGTTGCAAAAATATAGGAAATATGGTACCTAAAGTCCTATCTTTTCACATCTCGCATGAAGCTGAGACCTGGGTCAAGGTCTCACTTTTTTCTTACATAGCTTACCATAAGTGAAGTGAGACTTATAGTCCGAGACAACCAAACAATTACTACATATTAAGGCAAGTAAGGCACGAAAATGTCAAAGTGGAAATTCCAAGGCATTCTCTTGCATTGCCAAATTATTTTACATATTTAAAAAACATTTAAACTTCAAAGTACTTTTCTCCTGCCTACCCATCAAGACTAGCAACCACTAATTGAACTGTCAAGTAAAATATCCACAGGTAAAAATCACACCTGGCACAATTCACGTGTGTAAGTTGCATAATATTTCTGGAGGGAAATGAGAAAGTCCTGCTCAAGTTATAATAACCAAGGACTAGAACAATGATTCAGGTGAGCTCATTGAAAACGTGCATTTCTATAGTTTTATAAGAGCTGAAAATGGCTGATGATTCCAGTATATTAATGTTTAAAGTCTTACTACTATAAAATATCAGAGTAAATGAAAGTACAACATGAACGGCTTAATTATTGTCCTATATCGATAAACCACATATCAAGTTGTACACATTAATTTGGGAGTGCGAAATCTTATAATTTCATATTATTTTACACATTGTTACTATAACATGAGAGTTTTAAAAATTTTGGGGGTATGATTGTGCTCCTACCCCCAAATGCCCCACTTGGATCCATCAGAGGAAGGTGAAAAGCACTATCACTTAAAATCTTTAATGGGTGAGACAATTAAAGACGGTCAGTTCCCTACTTCACACATCAAACTTCTCGTAACCACATATAACTCAGCATTTGGCAGTAGATAGAATACAAGACTTGTGCACAAGTCTACCTAGATTAACAAAGCTTCCACAGAAATCTCCAAGGATTAAAGTGGTAAAATACCATTATTGAACACCCAATAACACACAGGATATTGATTTCATGCCTCAATCCCCCTATAGCAATTGTCCCTACTGTTTCAACAGTGCTGGACTCAAAACAGTAACTAGATGAAGGCAAAGAGGGTGATCCAACTCAACAATCGAGTTTTCCATGACCTAACCAAATTCTTAGAACAATGTCCAAATATACATGCATAACCCAAGAGATAAAGTGATATGCCCTTTTGTGATCATTTATTTTAAACCAAAACACTCGCATCATTTCAGAAAACACTTTGCTTTCTGGATGAATCTTATGTTTACAAACTTGTTATTCACCTTCCTAACCAAAGAATAATGATAAAAAAAAAAAGTTGGTCAAGAACGTCAAGTGTGTGGACCAGAATCAATTTAGGTATGACTCACAATACACCAAAGTTCAATCTACAAATCTACATTTATTTACCAGAACTTTTTGTGGTTTAATTCTGGATAGATAAACTTATTATTAAAACAACATAAACATCATTTTTGGAAACATAGCTTTCACTTTTCAGAGCAACTGAGGTCTGATTTTAACATTACCACTGCTTTCAAGGTTCAGGGTGGGTTCCAACTTCCGGAGGCAGCATCCAATTCCCACTTATAGACAACTCACAACTTAGTGAGTGGAGTATCAACTCTCCCAGCATAAAATTTTCGTGTTTGGATCTTGGATTTGTAAGAAGAAAGGGAAATGAAAATTTATTTTTTTACAGGTAGTCAAATATAGGCAAACCGTCGCTCATATGCTTCTCATTTTGCAGGGCAACCAACCAAAACAAGGAAATCTAGATTCTTGTACTATGTTTCCCTTTATTTTTGCCTCTATGCCCACAAATAAAAGATTTGGACAAAGCATTCAGAAATTGA
>VIGQ01000272.1:0-20000 GCA_009663005.1 Actinidia chinensis
TTTTGGTATTCTGTGCTTGTTTTGTTGTGCCTCTGTGCAACGGTGCTTTCTCGTCATTATTCTTGCTAATACCACTGACCCCATGTCGGACAGCAGCTCCTCTTGTCTGTACACTTCCTTACTAAGTCCGGTATAGGCCCTCCAGTCTTCCTTCCCCTACAACAGCATTTTCCTGTTTTCCTTGAAAAAAACCTCTGAGGGTTCTTCACTACCGTTTCAAGCTTCTCGCTTCGAATCTTATATCTTAATAAACAGGCCTTACCCCGATCACCTCATGGAAATCTCCCATCTGCCATGCAGTATCAAACTTTTCTTTGTCCAACAACTATTCGGTCGTGTTATTGCCATCCGTATAAGTCTCTTGCATGCTACATGTGTAAAGAACCCCTCTTTATTCTCTCCACTAAGTGGGAAGCATTTCCTGAATCGAAATTCAATCTGACTCTTCATCTGTCGATGGCGCTGTGCTAGGAGAACATCACTCTCCAACAGTCCATCATTGCTGTTTTGTTGCGCCTCTGAAAACTAATCTTGTGGCTTTGTTCTCTGTACAATTTTCTTTTGTCCCTACGAGTCGCAATAAAAGCATTAAAGTGCGACCTCTGGATTTTGACCTCAGTCGCCCTCTTTTCTGCCTCATTTATCAAAAAATGGATCCTCTCCTTGACCTTCTGGAACTTGCTATGTTCTGCCCTGTAGTTCCCTTTTCTGAACTTCAACACAAGCCTCCTCATCATAAGTTTTATATCCGGATGTCCTCTCCTGATACATCTCCCCCAATTTGGCTCCATAACCCATGAGCACTCATCTCATCGTACTACATGTTGGAATACTCCTGTGCTCAATGCACTATCTGATCTGTAGCACTTGTCTCATCTGCTACTGATGGAATACCTCGTGTCAATGCTTATATCTATCTACTCAATTCTTCTTTCGATTCATCTCCTTCTATTTCCATTGCATTCCTATCCTTGGTTTTTCCACAAGGCGCAATTCTGTAGCTGAAGCGTGATCAGACTCCCAAACTACTTCGCGCATTTTACTTCTTCAAATAGAGCAAATCTTCAAAAAAAAAATCGACTCGCAGATGAATCCGAATACCGCGCAAACTCAATAAAGGGCTTTTCTTCTGTTGAATCAGACACTATTCGGTGACCCAAATTTATTAAATCAGAACTTTCAGAACTAAATATAATTTACATAACCTCCGGACAAAAATTTTGCAATTTTCACCAAACAACCGCCAGTGGGACTTCTAACTACTGTAATTACCACCTTTTATCGGTCAACCTTTGATCCGGTCAACGTCAATGCTTTCTCTTTCTTTCCTCTTTCTCTTCTCTCCCCTTTCCTTCTTTCAACAACATAGCAAACCCTGACACAAGCATCACTTCTAATAATTATACATGTGAGTTTACTATTCATAATGGGCTTGGACCTTTTTGGGCTATTGGGCTTGGGCCCAATAGTGGTTTTCTATTCATCTGTACTGGCTGGGGCTTCATTGGGCTTCAATGGGCTGGACCCAACAAAAATAGTCCAATATAATGAATTATCATTTGCTCGTCCTTCACATATAATTATGTCTCTCCTGGCCACACCAATTTCACTCATCCCCCTTTTTTTCTTTTCTAGTTTCTTGTTTTTAATCAATGAAGTGTTTGAATATCGTGTTAATTTCGGTTTCACGCTCTCAAGCGAAGAGCCGCCTACCAGGAGCAGCATTTAACTTCGCAAGTACGAGATCGATCCACAAGGAAATTTGTTAGACATTATAATTGTTGTAAATATAACTAGATAAAAATAAAGTTATAAAAGTTAATTTTGTTTTGGTAATTGGGCTGGCTGAGTTTTATGTTTCCTCTTTAACTTATCTTACCTGTAAGTTTGAATAGTTTAGAAACATTTAGTCATTTCCTTTAATAGAATCTCTAATTTCTTCCCGCTTGATACTCACCATTTTCAAGGTAAATGAAATTGATTGGAAATGTTGCAATGATTTTCTTTGGTTATTTGAATATCTAAAATATTGTTCTGAATTGATAATAAAGTAACTAAGCTTTTTTCAAACTCTTAAAAATGCAATGGATCTAAGTCTTATTTGCGAAAGAAATCTTGGTTATAAATAATCAAAGATTTAATAACAATTCTAAGATTTGACTTTCTATAAATTATTATTAATCAATTTGAAACAACTAATAATTTTATTTAAAGAGAAGAGAGAATTAATCATCTAAATTTGGATTGGAGCTTCAATGTCTACCCTAGACCATGAAATTATATCCTATCATATTTGAACTTGAAAATTGAAATGGAATACGCTAAATATTAAAAAAAAGCGTAAGGCTTAATACTTGACAGATAAGCGATAAAGACCGACGAGATGGAGTGTAGAACCGTCCAATCTGGTCGTAAAGGTAAATAAGCGGTAAATTAAGCAATAAAGAAGCAATAAATTAAACAGTAAAGTAATTAAACTTCCATCTGTGTATTTCACCCCCTCAAAAGAATTGCAAAGTATTTTAAAAAAAAAAACAGAGAACGAAAAACGAAGAACTAATCTTAATTTGCCTAAGAACTAAAACTCTTTTAAGACCAAAAGATTTTTCAACAATTCAACTTTCTTATCCTAGAGTTTTTCTTTTTCAAAATTCCCGAAAAGAAAGAGAGAGGTTTGCCTTTGGTTGACTCTTTCTTATTTATAGAGTTTTTTGAGGAGTGTGAACCCGGATTCTTGAAAAAGTCTTCAAAGCTGCTGGTTACTATTCTGAACCGACTTACATCCGACCGGTTCAACTATCGCCGACCGGTTCAGTTCTCCACATCCAACCTTTTTCATTTCCACCCCGCTTGATCCTTCGACTTTTTCAGTTTTTTATTGGACCGGTCAGCCACCTTTTTCCTCTTATCTTCTGATCATTTTTTTTTCCGACCGATCGTGCTTCCCTTCCTCTCCTGTACCGGTTCAGCTCCTGGACTGGTTCAGCTTTCTGGAGTTTAGTTTTGTTCAACCAATATCCTTTGGTCTTTTCACAATTTGCACTTGTTTCTTCTTTGGTTAACAACAATGTGTTTTGACACTGTTTTCATCCTGTAATGATGTGTTATCTTGTTTAATTAAATACGTCTAATATAACAGTTTATAAATACCAAAATAACCTATTTAAGAGATTTTATTAATTGACAATATGTCAAGGTTGTGATTTCAGCACACCCCCTAACTAAGTGTTGCTAGTTCCTTAGCAAAAATAATGCAATTTGTACCGTATTTAGTTTTAGAGATTTGATTTTCTTATAAGCTACATATTTAATTTTGTAATAAGTTTTAGATGATGCATAAATTTAAATTTAGAATAACAAAAAAATAACATAGAACAATTTGTTCACTTTAAAATCATGGCCCTTTTTAGGGTCAACAAGGGACTTTATTTTAGCTTATAATGACCTTGGTGCCAGAACAAAAAACAGGGGGGGGGGGGGGGGTGGGGGGGGGGGGGGGGGGGATAGAACCAAAAGAAATGGCAACTCACAAATTGGTATGGAATTTCTACTACCCCAAAATTGTTTCATGCATTCTTAACACTAATTGCAATCTAATATTAACTAAAAGTCAAAATAACTAAATCCTACCATCTAAAAAACCTAGCGTCTACCTGACTCATCATCATCTTCCTTCTTCTTTGTCTGATTTTCCTTCCCTCTTCGGAGCTTTCCGTATTGCTCTTCTAATGGTAACGTAAGGATGCTGTATATGTTCCACCTTCTTGGCACAATAATCCATCTTTTGGGTGAGCTTACTTTCAAAATCAGATTGGCGAGCCAACAGAAGTTTCTTGATGTATCCCTCAATCCTCGCTTTCTCAAGATTTCTTCGTTCTTTGGGGAGGTGCTGTGGAAGATGAGGGGATATCAGGTGTAATTTCCGAAGAGTGCGTGATGTTAACTGAATCTGACGGGAACACTTTAGGAGACCGTGACATAGCCGCTCTTCTTAATTGATGTCATATGATATGTCCCTATCCCGGTGGCTGGATCAATGGATCGTCGATCAGTGGGTGGCCCGTCAGCTCAACATATTGATGAAATCATTGCCACAAATGGCATGTTAGCTCTAAGATGAAGCTTTTTCTTGAAACTATCATTTCTTCAGAATACAATTCTGCCACAAGCTCAATTTATCACTGAGTTCATCATAACATAAAAGAAATTCCGCGTCAGCTAAGTTCAGTTCCTTTTCAGACCGTGTTGGTGCAATGTTGTAATGAATGAATTTTTTTCATTAACTTGTATGCGGCTTGAATTTTCCCAACACAAACTTTTTTCCTTTCTAGAAATTCCGTTGGATCTGTATAAATTGCCACGAGCATAGGCTTTTCCTTCAAGTGTGTCAATCCTTGGTTTGGATATTGAACAGTTTGGAATCAGGTGGGGTAATAAGGAATTGGGGTCATGATTCAGCATTATTATAAATATTTTTGGCCTCCAACCTTATTATGTAATAGTACGTTTTGTGTCAATCCTAATATTTCTATAGAATTAAACACTAACCCCCTGTAATTAAGCCTTCAATTTTTTCAAAGAAAAAATTCAACCCTCTACTGCTAGCTCTTCTGAAATGGCCATAGTATCAACTATTTGGTTCTCTTAATACTTGTCTCTTCTCTCACATGACAGATTTTAGTTTAGCAGGATTTGAGTCAACACTATTTGTTTCCATTTTTTTCCATGTCATTTTTAGCCTTTTCCTTCCTTTTCCTGAGCCTCACTCAAGCCTGGAGGTAGTTCCTCCGCTGACTCATTAACGATCGGACTATGATCTTTCACCCCTGTTTTCCCTCTCTTTCTTTTTCTCTTTCGTTTTTCCAGTTCCCCCTTGCGCCTAGAGGATCCTTCCCATTTCCCTCCTTTATTGCTCTCACTTTCGACCCCTAAAATGCAGAGAAGCCATCACAAAATGCCCAGAATAATATTATCACAATGGATTTTCAACTATTTCCTGTTGAAAAACAAAAAAAAAAATTTTTTAAGGATTCGGCCATTTGGTTTGTGGGTTTTTCACAGATCTGGACAAAGAAATGTATATGGAGTGTAATGTAGTATGTTTTTGGACAAAATTACTTATTTTTAAGGGCGGAATGTGAATCTAAACAACAATTTCAATATACTAAATAGTTGAGATTTGGTTGTACCTTTTTGAACTTTAACAATGTGGGGGGTTCCAAGATGGAGAAGATGAGTGAGAACTTCTTTTTCTGCTTTCCCTCAAATCCGTAGTTTTGGTGGTGTTTTTTAGGGAGGTAGATTGTGTATTTGAGGAAGAGAGAGAGATGACGCTAGATAGAAGGAAATGAAAGTTTTAGGTTTTTTGAGGGTTTTAAATGAGAACTTCGGATCTGCGAATTTTAAGCTCTCGTAACAGTCCTACCGGTCCAACATCTCCGACCGGTCCAGCTTTCACAATCTTACCCTACTGACAATTGTCCGAGCCGGTCCAACATTTCTCCGACCGTCCACTTTACTGGCTTACCTACTGACATTGCCGACCGGTCAGCTTTTTACTAGCTGTGTATTTGGTTACCTAAGGCTTTTATAGATGGGATTTTTCAGTGTATAAAGCTCAATTAGTTCAAAGGATTTTTGTTCAAAAAATTTTGATTTTGTTCTGAATTGAATGCCTTGTTTCATCCCCTACGTGCCATAAATAAAATTTGAACTAAAAAGTTCAAATTCCATTTTTTTTTAATTACCTATATATATATATTATAATATTTTTATTTTATTTTATTTTATTTTATTGATTATAGGTAAACATTTCAATTATATCCAACCCCCCCTCACCCCCCAACTGACATTATACATTTGTCCCTCAATGCAAAAACAGAACAAAAATAAATAAAAAGGGAATGAGGGTCACCTATGAGCATAACATTCCATCAACTAGTGCAACTGGCCTAATGTGAATCTGCAAAATGGAAGTTAGCCTTAACAAAAAGATGTAGAGTTATCAGCCCAGTGACCTTTAATATCGTGGTATCTTGATAGATAGGATGCCAGTTCTTCTACCATCCTCTTCTTTCTTTGTCTTCTCTTCTTTTTCTCAAAAATTTCTAAAAATGGTTTTAGTCTTCTGGCCAGTTACTCTACTTTGGAAAATAGTTTCCACTTGTAGATTTTTGTATCTCTTAGCTCCATGGGGAAAAACCGTTTTTTTCCCTTCACGATGTATGGTCCAATCCATCTAGATCCCTCACCCTTTTTCATGGAAATAAATAAGACGAGAATTATATAGAAGCAACTATTTTGATTGGGTGTCAAAGTTTTGGGCAAAGAATGTTTATCAGAAAAGCCTTAACCTTTTTCTTTATAAATTCTAGTGTTCTCGTATGCCTCCCAGCTCATTTCCTCTAAGTTCATTGATTTGGTAATTTCCTATGGCAAACCAGCTTGGGGCAAGCGATCGTTCAACTGTTTAATAGCCCCAGTATGCCTGATGTTTCATTTCAATTCAACTGGCAGAGACAAGCTTTGCCATAAACTAGCCGATATGAGACAGATGCCTACACTGTTTGTAGCTGTACTTATGCCCATAATATGTATCATCATTCGAAGTGACCAATCCTTACGGTTTAGGGTTTTTACCGTTTTTTTCCAAAATTGATTTAATTTCCCTATTTGCTAGTTTCACAAGCTTGACCATTAGTCTGAGGGGGTGATAATGATGTCGATACTTTATGATTGACTCCATGTTTACCCATTAGAGCTTCAAATTGTTTTGTTTCAAAAATGGGTAACCCTGATCACTATCATTGCTCTGGCAAACTCCCAAACCGAGAAAAATTATGTTTTCTTTCAAAAATTTTAAAACATAAACCCTTATGGTCACATTCGGTTTCGAGTGGGATTGCTTCAACCCATTTGGATGCATTCAAACTCTGCTAAGATAATTACGAAAGAAGGTGGAAGGGGCCCATAACTCTATGCCCCAACAATCAAAATCTCATGACAATATAGGAGACATAGGCATCAAGTTTCTGCCGGGTCACACTACCCAACTTTGGCATTTATCGCAAAGTTTTGCAAAACTTCATAAGAATCCTTGAACAAGGTTGGCCAATAAAAACCACACTGTAAATTTCGCAGTCTGTCTTTCTTAGCAGAGAAATGACCTCACAGCCTCTAGTGGCAACGGAGAAAGAATAGTTGGTATTTCCATATCTAAAACACACCTTCTTATATTTTGATCTGGACAGTACTGTAATAGGTATGGATCATTAAATACAAATCTTTTAGCTTCTACAAAAATTTTCTTTCTCTTGTGGAGTCCCCCATGAGTTGAACAGTTGTTCTGTGGCAGATAATTGGTATTCTACATACCCAACGGGCATGTTGCAAGAGCTAGGAGTTGCTCATCTGGGAATGGTTTTCAGAAATTGGGGCTTGGTTTGGTTTATCAGTTCTATTAAACAGGACATTGGTCAGCCACTACATTCTCTCTCCCCTTCTTATCTTTGATTGGTCAAATCAAATCTTGGTAAGAAATCCACCTAATCAATCGTGGACTTTGGTAATCTTGCTTAGTCCATCAGTATTTTTAAAACTGAATGGTTGGAAAAACGACTATAGGATACCCTATTAGGTAAGACCTATACTTGTCTAATACAAAAACTGGTAAAAGTTCTTTCCTCTTGTCTCAGTTGTTGTGAGTTCATTTGGAGCTTCCATTTGAGAGTAACGGCTGGCATAAAACTGAAACACAAGGTTTCTTATCTTTTCCTTGTCCTAATACTGCTCCTTTGCATACTCAACTAGCGTCACCATTAGTTCCAAATGGGATGTTCCAATCTGGGGGTGCATTATGGGTGGTGAAGTTAATTCAAATTTCAATCTATTAAAAGCTATTTCACAACTCTCAAGCCTAAAATGATTTTTTCCGTCTAGAATGTTACACAAAGGCCGTGCAATTAAACTGAAGTTTTTTATAAATCGTCTGTAAAAACCTCTTCCCTAAGAATTATCGTAATGTCCTTAACACATTTAGAGGTTTGGTAATTAACATTATTTCAATTTTTGATTTATCCACTTCAATTCCCTTTGATGAAATAATGTGACCTAAGAACTATAACCCTGTGACACCACAACTGACATTTTTCCCAATTTAACAACTAGGACCCTTTCTTTGCACCTTTGTAGGACTAATTCCCAAATGTTGGAGCCAAGGACTCAAATAAGTCTCCAACACTGAGAAATCATCCCTAAAAACTTCACTACTTTTTTTCACGAAGTCCGGCAAATACCTATCGCATCTTTGGAAAGACCAGGTGCATTGCACAAGCCCAAATGGCATTCTTCGGACGCAAAGTGCAAACGTCAATTTAAAGAGGTGGTCTTTCTTGTCTTCTAATGCACCTCAAATGTTGATTGTAATCCTAATAGCCATCGCAAACACAATAAAATTCATGCCACCTGCCCCCCTTTCTAATATCTGTCTATGGAATGGAAGTGGAAAATGTCTTCCTAGTGCATGATTTAATTTCCTGTAATCAAATACAAACTCTCATCCAGTGGTGACCGAGTTGGGTATCAATTCCCTCATTGTCATTTTGTTCACCGTTATTCCAGATTTCTTTGGCCTACCCCCTGAGTTGGGACTTAACCCAATTTGCTATCTGTAATAGGGTCTATATGCCGCAATCCAACAATTTTAATACTTCACTCCTTGACCACAACATCTTTCATTATGTGGGTTTTAACCTTCGTTGGGGTTGTCGGGATGGTTTAATATCCTCCTCTAGTTACATCGATGTGTGTCAAATCAAGGGACCTGATCCCTTTAATGTCCGCCACATTCCATCCAATGAATCTCTATGGGATCTTGATAGTTAAAGTTGGTTTCCTGATTGCTAGTGATACTGGACGAGCTTTACCGACTAGATAATGTCCTCATTTTTCCCCTAGAAGACATACTTGAGTTGATGGCAGTTTTTTTTTTACTCCAAGGTAGGAGGTTGAACACTTGATGTAGGAGTCGTGTTCATGGGGTCCGGCAATCTCTCTAATTTTGGTGGCCCATTATTGAACTCGAAGAATCTCATGGTATTCAACCATAGAGTTATTTGCTACCCTCTTCAGTTAAACTGTACTCTATGATTGTTGGATTTTTTAAACATAATTCAAGTGAATCAGAGTATAGGGAAGTCTGCATGCATTCTTCCAACGATACTCCTCAAATGCTATTCCTTTCCTGGACTTCACCCTTATCTCCTATTTGTTTTGGCAATATTAAGATATGTTTCAATTCACAGGTCATGTTACCAAAACTTTGGTTCTCATGACTCCCCCCATTCCTGTATTGTGATAAAGCCTCTAAAGTTGCTAGGAATGGACGACCAAATAATGGGATTTGGTTTATGTTGATTCGCTACTGTTGATGTCAACACATAACATCTGCAGTAAATAGATTTATCTACTTGTATTAAAGACAATCCTCAACATTCCCCTTGGAGTCTATACTTTCTTCTCTGCTCAGTTGGAGAATTAGCATTTGTAGGTTTTCAACTACTTCAACTCCCCTACCACCCCCAATTGTTTGTACACCGATATGGTAATAAGTTGAACACTCCGCACCTCCAATTCTACAAGCGCTTCAATTTTAGTAGCCCCAATGAATGATATTTGTCGGAAACCACCGAGTCTTATATTTTGGCTTCTCCTCAGTTTGAAACTATTGATGCTTGCTTGTTCCATTAGAAATGCTTTTTTTATGCACCTGATTTGGACGTTTAATGTGCATATGTCTTTTTAAAAATTTTTGAATATGTAGGATTTTGTTTTATTGCATCTAGTAAAGGAATTTGAATTTTTACTTGCTCGAAGAGTTTGAAATCTCATCATTTAAGTAGTTCCCACTTGGTGGGCAAATCTAAGCTCTGTGAAATGGTGCGGGTGTTGGGTAGGCAGTGGGTCCTTTTTCCTCTCTATGTTCAGACACATTATCTGATTTCTTTATATTCAAAATCTATGTTGTTTTTAGATTTTACCACCTCAGAAAGTTTTATGGGTTCTAGTAGAGCGGGATTTGACTAGTCTGGTTTCTCAATCTCTTTACCACTTCTCAACTAGAATCGATGTTTAATTGCTATTATTGTGAGTCGAAACTATTGTATCCCCCCATGTTGGCTTTGTGGTTTGCAGTGTTGTGATGGAAATTTCCCTTTCCTCCTGTTGTATTCCCCCCATGCTAGGTCATTTGGTGCAACTGGGATCGAATATCACTAATGGCCTGATGATTATTCTTTAACCCATAAATGCTTGTTGACTTTGAATAAAAGTATGTAAGGTATCTTCTAAACTCCGTTTCCTATGGGGGTTAATATACCTTCTGGTTGTGGTTTTGGTATTGGGCCTGCTGAAAAGGGTGCTTTTTGCCCTTGGTTCTGATTGCCATGGGATTTATTCGCCATTGGACTTGCCTGTTGCAGTGGTGTGATTGGGGTTTGGCACCTTTGCTCTGGTTAGAATTATCTATTTCTCTCCAGAAAAATTTCGTGTTGTTTCTCCACCATGGTTGTAAGTGTTGGCGTATGCAGAATTGAAAAGGTTTTGGCCCTTTTTGTTGATTATAGCATTAATGGAGACCTGGTCTCCCTTGTAAGACCTCTTTAAAGCTGGTAGAGTAGACTTCAGACGTAGGGGTTGTTCCAAATCTTTCACAAATTGACACATTTTTCATCATTTCCAATTACGTGCTAAACCTCATGTATTTTCTTAATTCTGGATTCAAGTTTCCTAACAATTGATCATCTTTGTTTGCAAACAGTTTGTTCCCTTTTAATTGATATTTTTCCATGTCCCATGTATTGGGTTCCGTCTAGTCCTATCCTAGACTTACGAGAAATCCCAAGATGGATATTCCTCTGTCAGTTCATCAAAGAAGTCTAGAGCTTCTTCAGGGCTCTTTCCTAATAACTGACCATTACACACATCATGTTAATAAACTACCTGGTTTGGGGAGCATTCCCTCATAAAAGAAACTCAATATGCCGGCAGTATCATAAACAATGACGTGGGATAGCCTGTTAACAAAGTCCTTATCTCTCTCTCCCACACTCATAAAATGACTCATCTTCTCCCTTAAAATTATAGAATTAACTTTTCAAAGATAAACCGTTTTGTTCAGAGGAAAAATTTTTTTGAAAAATTCCTCTTGCAATTGTTCCCAGGAAGTGATTAGAACTCGATCTTAGATAAATTTAGCCATATTTTAGCTCGGTCTTTAAGTGAAAATGAAAGAGTTTTAGCCTTGCTAAATCGTCCCTATGTGGACCATCTACCATAGTTCTACCATTTCTTCAAATTCTTTAACATGCAGTTTGGGCTTTCGCTTCGCCTCCATGGAATTGGGAAGTGAGTTAGCAATTCCTGTTTAATTGTGAAGGTAATGTGCATTGGCTGGTAGTACTATGCATGAGGTAGTTGATGCTCTAGTTTGGATTAAGGTACTCTTGCATGTATCTGCCTTGAGGCATAGATCCTCATTGGGGTTTTGAATTGGGAGAACGATTTATACTCCCGCTTCCTTGTCCCTTCCATATTTTGAAGTGGTTTGATCCATCTAGCATCTAACCATTTTTTTTCTGAACCAACGGACATGCATTTAAAATTCTCTTTCATTGCCTTATCCCTTGACCGTCTGTGTTTATGCACTGGAGACGACAGAAAAGATGAAGAAAAGTGTTTCCGCCGTCGTTTACTTACACTTCTTGTGATTTCCGGCGGCACAAGTTTTAAACTTTCCCGCTGCGAAATTTTTCCCGGCCAACAGCGACAAAACTGCTTAATTTATTGAAGTGTTGAATATCGTGTTGTTTATGTTTCAGCTCTCAAGCAAGATCCTACCGGAGCAGCACTTTTACGCCTCAATTACGAGATCGAATCCACAAAGGAAATTTGTTAGCATAGTTTAATTTTGGAAATATAACTAGATAAATCAAAGTTATAAAAGTTAAATTTTGTTTTGGTAATTGGCTGAGTTATGTTTCTCTTTAACTTGTACTTAGCTAAAAGTGGAATAGTTTAAACATTTAGCTCCTTCCTTTAATAGAATCCTCTATTTTTTTTCCCTTTGATACTCAAAAAACAACCACTTTCAAGGTAAAATAAATTGGGATTGGAATGTTTTGCAAATGATTTTCTTTTGGTTATTTTAATCTAAAAGAAAAATATGTTTCTGATTGGATAATAAGTACTAGCTTTTTTTCAAACTCTTAAAAATGCATGGATCTAAGTTTATTTGCACAAGAAATTTGTTTATAAATATCAGAGATTTAACAATTCTAGATTTGAATCTCATATTTTATTATTAATCAATTTGAAACAACTAATTAGTTTTAATTTAAGATAAGAGAGAATTAGTTTCATCTAAAATTGGATTGGACTTCATGTCTAAACTGACCAATGAAATTAGCCTACATATTTGGACTTGAAATTGAAAGGAATTTTCTAAATATTTAAAAGCGTAAGGAAATAATACTTGACAGATAAGCGATAAACCGACCGAGATGGAGGTAGAACCGTCCAATCTGGTCGTAAAGTATAAAGCGGTAATTAACAAATAAAAGAAAGCACATAAATTAAACAGTAAGTAATTAACTTTCATCTGTGTATTTCACTCAAAAAAATTGCAAGTATTTTAAAAATACAAACAGAGACGAAGAACGAAGACTATCTTAATTGGCAAAGAAACTAAAACTATTTAGACCAAAAGATTTTTCACAATTCCACCTTTCTTAAATCCTAGAGTTTTGCTTCTTTCAAAATTCCCAAAAGAAGGAGAGAGGTTGCCTTTGGCTGTATCTTCTTATTTATAAAGTTTTGAGGAGTGTGAACCGATCTATGAAAAAGTCTTCAAAAGCTGTCTGGTTCCTATTACTGAACCGCCTTAGTCCTACCGGTTTAACTCTTCTCCGACCGGTTCATCTCTTCCCCGCCTTTGATCTTCGATGGTCAGTTATTTGAGACGCGGGTCATACTTTTTCCTTTCTTCTTATGCTTCTGATCATTTTTCCTTCCTTCCCCGACGATCGGGCTCCTGGAACCATTCAGCTCCTGTACTGGTTCCGCTTCCCTAGCTTCATTCTGGTGCTTCGTTGATTTTCTGGACTTGGTGGACTTCTTGGACGGCGGTTCATGCTCCTGGACCGGTCAGCTTTCTGTAGTTTTAGTTTGTTCAACCATATCCTTTGTCTTTTCACAATTTGTACTTGTTTTTGTTGATTTTAAAACTATATTTTTGACAACTGTTTTTCATCCTGTATATATTTATCTTGTTTTATTATATACTTCTAATGTAACCGTTTATAAATCCCACATAACCGATTTAAGAGATTTTATAAGTGAAAATATGTCAAGTTGTGAATTTCATCCATTTCTCTATCATTTGATCTTGTTGTTGCTCTGCACAGCATAACCATTGATATTTTATTTTGTGATTTGTGTTGGCAATGCGAGTTGTTATATTTTCTCAAGTACATAATGTGATTAATTTTAAATGTAGCATTTAAGGAACGCAAACGAAAATAACCAAATCCCGGTAGTGAATGACATGGCTAGGGCTTTGGGATGTGGGAGTTATGTGTGGAAAATGGCAAGCTGATGAGGTTGCGGTATTTTGGGTGAGTTAAGAGGTATCAAAGTAGTGGCGGAAGACAGGGAGGATGTGCAGCTTGTGCTTGTGATGGGTGTAGGTGGGGTGGTTTGTTTGTGGAAGCATGAAAAATAGTGCCAATGTACTTTAAGAAATGTAATTTGCACTTTTAAAATAAAACTCTTCATACTAACTCTCACTTTGCTTCTTATATAAGTCAATGCCGCTATTCCCTGAACAGTCAATTGGCGCCAAATGTGATGAGTTTCTCACTTTTTAATGGGAAATTAACGAAAGGGGCAAAGTGCACTTGACTTAAAAGTTAATGATTTGCCTAACTATTTTAAAAATTAAAAGGACAAAGGAGGCAAAGTTAAATGTTGTGTAAAAAGTGAACTTTACTCAACATCATACTCATCTCCAATCAATAGCTACCAAATTTTTATAGATTATACAGTATCCAATTATAGTCATAATAACCTAATATTTTAGTTTTATATTATTATTACAGTACAACAACCATAGTGTTTAAACTTATTACAGTACGAAAACTATAGTAATTTAAATTTATTACTGTAGAATAACCATAACAAGATTACCGCCCGGCGTGTCTTGCCGCTTATAGAACAATTTTTGCCCTAATAAAATATCTTTGGTCCTCATTGACCCTTATTCTTCGAAGCATGGAACTGAAACATAAAAGAAGTAAGCAAGAACACTGAGAACTTTCACTAATCATTGGTTGGTTCGCTTAGATAAAACTCCTACATATCTTCAATGCAGATCGAAATAGGATCACGGTCACTATTTTTGTAATGTGAAATTTATGGATTGACCATTGGAACCCAACAACAAATTGCAATTGCGTCTCTAGGATGATTGTGGATACTAAGTAAGATAGCCCAATATTCTCCTAACTCCCTGATTTCATATCACACTTCTCACATGAATAGTGTACATTATTAAATTCATTATTTGCATCTTGGTGGCCCTCCTCGTAAAAAAACTCCTGCTTGGTGGTAACGCTTTCCTTTATAAGAGGTTAAAAAATCACTTCCTATTTGGATAATCCGCATTAATAACACAAACAACCATTTATCATCATGTATCAATTATATAATAATTTATGGTATTATCTTCATAATTTCCTGATTGCTGCTATCTCGTTGCGGGTAGTGGAACAGTTCTAATGAGTATCCAACACAACATTGCTAAAACATACGTGTGTCATTGCATACTACCTTCCCATCCAGCAGAAAGAATAAATATAAAACACATCATCAATTAATCTAACCATAATATTTTGGTGATGTTGTGACACAACTTTTTTTCTTACCAAAAATGACAAATGCTTCACGGTTGGTAGGCCATCTGCTTCTACATGTGTTCTCATCCATAGCCCCTATAAAAGTTTGACATAGTGGAAACGCTATCGGTACAGTATGGTGGTATACCACATGAATGTATTATCAACAAAATATAATTTTACCTTAATAGACGGTATCTTATATTATTTACAATATAGAGGTGCACGTTGTTTTGATATACCGACAATAATCTACTGCCATCAACTTTACAACCTTCAATACTTCACCGAATTTCCAGGAAATGTTTTCCCCCGAATGTTGAAAGCCTTCACACAATTGATAATTACTTTTTTCCATACCTATGGCTTGTAAAAATATTGCAACTCTTTCTTCAACCCTTATCCCTTTCTTAGGCACCTCTAATCTTCTCTGCATAGAGCTAAAAAATTAGTCCCCTTACTCATACGAAGGGTCTTATGACACTGAGTTTTATTGCTCATAACTCCATAAGCCATGGCCCATCCTTATAAGTTGCTGATGCGTGACAAAGATTTTGTTAATAAGCTAATGTGTATTGTTCAACATTGAAGTGCTGTAGAATAACGTATTCCTATTCTGCATTGCGACGCATAATGTGACACTGTAACGTATCTACTTTAAATCATCATATCATTGTACGGGGTCATTTATGCTTTCGGCCCTACCCCATGAAACACCTGTGAATAATTAGAAAAAAACCAGTAGAAACCTGAAAAACAACAACTGCCAAATTTGTCTAAGAAAAAAAAAATACATTACTAAAATAACCAAACCAAATCTATTACAAGAAAAAAACCCACAAACATTACTAAATTAACCAAACCAAATATGCAAACATCGTTTACCAAGTCTGTCGACAAAAAAAGTAGCAACCTTAAATGAACAGCACCAAATCTGATCATAAAACAAAGGAATAAAGAAAAACTCAAACATTACTCCACATCAAGGTTGTCTAGGGTAATAATTGGAAGGTGTGGGGGGGCCTAGTGTAAGGTGCAAGAAAAGGTGAAGGCAGTTCCTGCGCCTTGATCTCTGTGCAGCTATAGCCATACTAGACATACGTCCCATAAAGACCTCGCGATTTGCTGGGATTGTAATTAGCTATGTCCCGAGCAAATATAAGGGTGATAGTGGATTAATCCATGGGATATTGGCCAACAACTGTAAATAGTTAGCAATTGTTGCATGGTTACTATCGGCACGTGGTTTCACAGTAACCTCAAAAACCCCCCTCACTTACTCTACCTCATGCCTTGAATTTGAACAAACTTAGTCATCTTATCATTTTTTCCTTCAGACAAAAGGGTAGCTACATACATTTTCTTTTTTCCACTCACTGATTTATTACTTGATGAAGGTCCATTAGCTCTTTTCTTACCCCGTTGTGCCTCTACACTAGGCGTTTTTTCTTGCCAATCTGAACCAACCCCTAACTCATCAGTCGGTGCTTCATCAGAACTTATACAGTTATACTACTCTTATCAATGAGGGCCATCAATGGCCATTCTCACTCGGGGCCCATTGTGTCTTCCCATTACCAGAAACAGGACTTCAGTCGGCCTCCCCGCCCCCCCTTTTCTCCATCAATTCCAATATGCTCTTAGAGTTTTCCTCTTAAATTTGAACACAATTCTTGTCCTCTAAAATCACACAATGTGAAATGTGTAAAATAGTAAAATGTTAATAAAAATTAAAACTGTAGGCAATTCACAAACTTGTACATATCATTATATTACCCTCCATCATTTGTCCTATAGCCAATGTTCTGTGTAGTTGATAATGCCTACCATTTGGTCATAACCAAGTCGTACAACCATTACGGGGATCTTCAACTGGTCCCAAGAGCCCACAATCTTTTTTAATGCGTCAACTTGTTTCTTCATTTGTTCATTGTGGAACCAGTTGGTTATGTTTATGAAATGTTTGCATGACCTCATTATAAAAAACCCTCCTTTCATAATCAAATATTAGAATTAAATGGTTGTTCCCTCCTCCTATTTGGTGGGTCAAAAACCATCAAGAAAAAAAACCTTGTATGTTTTTGCTATCCCAATGTGGCTTTCATCGTTGTAACACCATCAGTTTGTCAATACTTATACTTTCCTTGGGACTCATTCGCTGTTGAGGTTGGGGTAGAATCAATTACCTTAACCTTTACCCTCCATTCCACTTCTCTGACATTCCACTTACTCTGACCCGAGTATGGGGGTGTTATGAACGCATAAAATACATTGACTATAATACCAATTGCAGAGTATCATCACAAATATAACTCCAATTACAAATGCAAAATATAATTACATTGACATTAGCATACGTGTCACAACTGAAAATTAACACAAATAGGGTAATGGCTGAACCGCTTTTGATGGGCATTCAAAGCAAAAAAAAAAAAAGAACAAATAAAGTCCAACAGTCCCTCAAGAGTGGAAGCACATGTATAATAGCAAACAATACCTAATCTTGGAGTGTTTTTACCTCAACATGTGTTTTCTCATAATAATTTGTGTACCAAATTTTCTTATGTCATTTTAATATCAACAACTAAATTACTCTTCAAGACTAAATCATAGTTGAAAAAGGAAAGTGCTTACACTAAAAATATTATATGAAAAGAAGCCATTTCTTGATTTATTATATGCAAAGAAGTCATTTTAATGTCGCCATAATGGCTTTCAGGCAGCTATCACATAATATAATAGTGTTTGTAATAAATAAAGCAGCAACATAGAAGAAAACTGAAAACAATAAAACCAAACTAGCCACCGATTTCAGATTCACAACCAATAATGTTGCAAGGAGAACTTGAGTGCTTGTAAACTACATTTCGCAATGAAAAGGTAGAAGGGGAACAAAGCATCAAGTATGCAACACAAATTGGGTGGATATGATATAACATATTAATTTCAAAACAGTTTTATAAAAGTAGAAGGAGATTTTGTAAGCAATTTAACCTTTAATTACTAGTATGTGGGTTTAGGAAATTTCCTTCCTCATCAATACCCTCATCAAATGCCCAATGTTTTCAATTTACAAGGTCAATCCATCATACGATATTTTAGTCATATTGGCTTACCCATGTTATTTATATCTTGGATCTTGCTCTGAGTACCAGAGTGATTTGTACTCTAGGTAAGAGTTGCAGCAATGTTTTTTATAAGGAAGAAACATTGATTTTAAAGTCGATATGTTGTACATTGCAAAGTGTGTAATTAACGACAAATGGAGTAGAAAAAAGAGGGAAGTGTAAAAAACTATAAAAAGACTGGTTTTGTTAGCAAACAAACTTCGATAGAATACAAATTGGAGTAGTTAATTCTTCAAGACTGAATCATAGTTGAAAAGAAAAGGTTTTACACTAAAAATATTTTATGCAAAAAAGCCATTTCTTGATTTATACAAACATATACAAAGAAAAGGGCTCTAAGCCATTGTGGCGACAAGATAGGGCTTCACTTTTTTGATTCATACATAACACATACATATATATTAGTGACTAAAGGCCAAAAAGTAAAAAAAGTTAATTTTACATGTCATAAATTGAATAGAGACAACAATAATTTTAATGAGTCCATTGGAGAGGCTCTAACACTTTCCTCTCAAATATAGTGATATTAATGTCATGGAATTGAATTTATGGGTATTGTTTAGAATATTGTTCTACAAAATCATTTAATGATTGATACAGTTTATCCATAAACCAATTAAGACAAAAAAAGAGTAGACTATAACCATTACTACAAGATTAGAGCATCTATTAATATTTTGGCTCCAGAGCCTAAATAATTTATCCTGGAACTTATTAATTAAGGACCAGTCGTAAACAAAGCTAGCTAATTTAGTTGGTTTTCAAACCTTTTCACCTTAAGAGAAATATTTTCAGTAACTTTTGATTCCTCTTTTAAGAGAAATTTGAAAATACAATACTTTTATTCAATTTTAGAAGAAAAAAAATCCGCTTATTTGTCGAGCAAAAAATTATCTTTACTAATTTTTTTCTCAAATTAGAGCAAAATTTTTTTATTTTTAAATTTGTCTAGCCAAAAATAAGAACTCAATAAATTTATTATCAAATCATTAAAAAGTCACTAAAAATAAAAAATAAAAATAGCTAAATTAAAGTGAGCCAAAAAGAGACGCATATGTGTTTGTATGAAAATGCGCGCACAAACACACCCACACATACATTATTTTTTTATCAAATTATTTTATTTTTTCATCAAACATGTCGGTAGAGTTCATGCTTGTATTAACTCAAAAGTTTAATTATATATAAAACACAGATCCAATATGTAAATATATAGAGAAGAGTCCGATGTAGACACACACAAAAAAGAAATAATTGTAAACAATATAAAAAATACAAGGATTCGATCTTACCAAAGTAGGGTTCTTGTAGCTGACGACGACGGGAGAGGTGGTTGGCGTAATGGCTGAGGAGGACAGTAGATGGCGATTGATCTACAAAATCTTTGTTAGACGACGAATGCTCGATGGTTCTTTCTTCGTGGCATCATGATAAAAGCCACCTTCCCTCTTGCTTATCCACGGTAACGACGGCGAGACGAACGACTACTGCCACGGAGGACAGAGGATTTCGTCGATCTAATGGCCGCGTGAGGAGAAGATCTCACAGAGTAGCTGGTGTCGCTGTGTAACAGATTGTGAGAAGAGGAGATTGTACGTGTTAAACTATTGTAAAGGTAAATGGGAAGGACTAGGGTAGCAATGGTATTTTTGGAAAAAAGAAAATTTCATTAAAGCCTTATAGCTCCCTCTCCGCTAACTTGATTTCAGCTAGCCAAAGCCAAAAAAGGTTTAATATTGGAGAGCTTATTTTTTTGGCTTCGAATTTGCACTTAAAAAAGGCTAAAGCAAAAAATGAAGAAAAGCCATCAACCCCAAAGGTGCTGAGTTTTTTTTGCTTTATTAAGCAATAAGTTATGAATAACCTGTTCCAAACGGAGCCGAAGTCCCTCGAATCCTTATTTCACATTGTTTTCTTTGCAGTC
>VIGQ01001242.1:0-2500 GCA_009663005.1 Actinidia chinensis
TGCTCAGCCACACGTCAATCATTCGCCATTTCATGTTGAAGAGTCTTTTCATCAAATAAACTTTATTTGATGCGGAGGTTTCTCATACATCTTGGATAACGCAAGAGGCCATTAAACATGAGGTCATTTTCTTCCTTCGATATATTGAATGCTACAGACGGGATAGAGTCAACCGGATCGTACCTAGAGTCTTTCTGTCTAGAACCGTCCAGTCTGATCTTATGCCTCTGGTTTCTCCATTCAAGAGTGATAGAGATCTTTTTGATTAAAAGATAATCCTCCATCTGCATCTTCCAAAAACTAAAGTCTCTCCGTTGAAACTTTTCAATTTTGTCTTGCCCTCTTCAGCCATTATGGTTGCGTGTTATTAATCTTCCGGAACCAAGATATGATAACAGTGTTGCGGATAAAAAACACCCAATGCCGTATTTTCACCCTAATGGATCGGGAATAATAACACGCATACAACAAGCAGCAAGTAAAGAACAAACAAGAAAAGGACACAGAGATTTTACGTGGTCGGCAATTAAGGCTACACCACGGCCACCACCGAGTAGCAATCTACTAAAAAAAAGTTTAGGATTACAATCTCTCCATCCTCTTTCTCTACTCTCTAGCCCTAGCTACCTTCTTATCATTCTCCTAGACTTCAACATTATTTATTAGAGAAACCTAGGAAGATGATGACTTAAGTAATGATGTAATTTCAGCCGCAATCGGAATTGGACTTGCCGTAAGCGGAGGACTTGACTGCAACAATTGTAGACTTGGACTTACACCCAATGGGACTTGAATGTAAGGCCTCCACATTCCACATACCTAAACAGAAGAAATGAAGTTATTTACTAATTCCACAAAAAAAATACTCCCCCGTTTTTTTTTATTTTTTCCATTTGATTCTTTTTAGAATCCCACCATGATTATTTGTACGAAAAGTCAAATACCAAAATATTATAAAGTTCTTCTGTTCCCCTTATATTTTTGAATTGATTATAAGCATTCCAATTTTTCCACTTTTAGGTAACTTGAAATTGTTGAAGGGTAATTTCGAATGGTTGAATCCTTTTAAGTGTAGCATATTTGACTCCTTAAAAAGTTATATTTTCCAAAATAGAAAAACAAATTAAAGAAGAAAGTCGTTATAGTTATCAATTCTAGCACTATAGTCGTTATAGTACTATAACAGAACCCAAAAATTCTTTTGCGTTAGACAAGCGTTTGGAAAACTAGTTTTTTCTAAGGCATTTAATTGGCTTTCACAACAGTCTCTCATTCTAACATATGCAGGGCAGTCAATGGTTAAGAGGGGTTCAAAAGTGCCATTGTCCCATAGTTCATATGCAGGGCAGCCTTAATTATTGTGTTTATTATGCCAAACATAGTAGCATCAATATTATTGTATCCAACTTGGGGGTTGATGAAAGTAAGTGTGTCTAGCTTCATTGACATAGGTCTACAAATTCGATCAAATACCATCATAGCCCCATTTGATGTTGGTTTTATCGAGCCCCGATCAGCTGTCCAGGATATTTTTGTCCCGTTTTTTGGTCCCAGCCCCTATGCGTACATCTGTCCCCTTTTCCCCCCAAGTTACTTTTCCTTTCCCACTCTGGTTCTTTATTTTTTACCTTTTTTTCGTTTTTTCCTTACAATTAAATTATTTTCACTCCATTGAAACTACTTAATACCTTTTTTCTTGAAATACTCTTGTTACAAGATAATATAAGATATAAATTATTCTAAAATAATCTAAATTTAAATTAAATTTTATATAAAAAAATATATATTATCACTTTTTCAATTCCTCTATTAGAGACAAAACTATTTAGTTTTCAATTGATTCCAAATAAGCCTTAATTAATGTAGCCTAGTAGATTTGTTTTTTATGGAAAGTTTTTATTTTTTATTAAAATACTAAGTTTTTTCACTTCACCTTTTAATTAGGAAATCCATAAAGAAAAATGGTCCGATTTATCACAAAAATGAATAAAATAATATGGATTCTATTTTGCTATTTGTTATTTATGGTTCTTTTTTTAACTTATTTGATTTCTCTTCCTTTGCTCAAGGACAATAAATATATTCTAAATTTTGATTGATGGTTTTAAAAAATTAAAAACATTTGTATTGGAAAAAAACTAGGTGTATCCTTTCCTGAAGCAGAGATTTCTTTTTCATGTTATCCAATATTGAATACTATTGAGATCGATGGGATCACTTTACTCTTTGAACTTTTTTCTTTTCTTTTGTATCAAATTTAATTGGATTAACCGTCTTACGAAACCATCCTTAGAGGTTTGCTAACCATTGTTATGCGCACTTTATGTTTATTATTTTTATTTTATTTTTGCTACAATCTGTGAGATGTAGATATATGGGCTGGATACATTTTTTTAAATTCCTTAATCTCTTAGCCGAAATTATATTTCTGTTATTAGTGCTTACCTGCTACTATGGTCCCATAGAAATCACACAAAAAAAAAAAAAAACTTGGGCTGAT
>VIGQ01001242.1:7500-15000 GCA_009663005.1 Actinidia chinensis
TTTGTGTGATTTAATAGTCGGATTTGATGGTGTGGCTCAAAGTACGACGCGCAGGGACCAAGAAATTTGGAGAATCCTCAACCTCCTTTATGTTATAATCAAAATTTAATGTAATGAGTCCATTTTGTTTGTACTCTTTCCGTTTCAGTCCCTCCCTGATTAATCGAATCTTTTGGACCTAGTTATAATAAAATGGATATTATGAAACTTGGTGAAGAGAGCTAGGGTTTGAATAGATGAAAGAAAAGTGACAGGCTCCCACATGACCACATTAAGTTCGTTGTTGTTGATACCTATCATAAAATAAAGAAATTGTAGTAGTTCATCTTCACTACTTAGCCACTTCCAAAAATATTTGTTTGGTTCATGTGTCAAAATCAGTTTTACAGAATAATTTTTTAAAAAACATTGTTTGGTGTTATTTTTTGAGATTTATTTATAAAATCTCAAACATTTTTTTGCTAATAGTCGGAAAGCAATGATTGTTTAATTCTCAAAAGACCATTTCTAAAAAAGTATTCTGTTTTAAAACTGAATGGTGCCCACTTTGCCATGCCATGACCTAGTGTGAGGGCCCTTAGGAGATGAAATAAATAAGTTTTGGTCAGACAGTTGAAAAGTTCATAAAAACGAAACAAATCAAACCTCTAAACAACTACAAAAATCTATAAAAAAAAAAACTAGATAGATAAAACTTAGTCAAAATGGTAACAAATTTCATAAACCAAAAAAAACCGGAAAATCAAAAACAAATAAAAAAAAATCGAAAAAAAAAATTAGGCCAAATTGGAGCCTCGTCTAAATTTCTTTTTTCAAAGAAAATTTTCTTTTCTTTTTCTTTTTATGTTAGAGTGCTAACCCTTAATTTATTTTCTGCTATGTAGACGAGTAACGATGTAATTACGGGTATAATCTTATTGGGAAACGCTCGAGTGTACATGAAAGAAACGAACCATGACGGACTTCAGCAAATCAAATCAACGGTGGTTTACTAAAATTACAAGGAACATTGGTGGGTACAAGATCTGTGGAGAGATGTTGAAACCCAGAGCTGATTAAAAAGTGGGGGATCATTCGCACATTCTTGCACGTATCAATTTCATAAGTGGGCCACTCGAATGTCGAACCAGTTGTATTTGGTTCAAAAGGAAGGAACTAAATAAACGAGGATGAGAAATTCCGTGCGTTCTCTTTCTCACTGCCAAGTTTTGGAAGCTATGAGGAAATATAGAGGACCCGAGGACGGGCATATTTGTGGACCCTACAAAATATCATTATTTTTGTCTGTCATTGCTTTTGTTTTCGAAAAATACAGAGAGGAGATTGTTTGATGAACATTTTGAAAAAATTGTTTTAAGCAAAAATATTTTGGAAGAGAAACCGGGGTTTTAGATAAAACCTTATTTTAGATTGTCGAGATTCTTTTTGCACAAAAAATAAAAATGGTGGGTTTCAAAATTTCATTTTGTTTTGTTTTGAAAACACAAAAAATTAATATAAGAAAAAAAACCAATTCCAAAGGACCAACAGCCAAGGACCTTCCAAAATTGTTAGTTACCCCTTCAATTCTCTAAAATTTCATAGAAATTAGGTGTTTTTAAATGGATTGCCTCTTCAATTTTATTTTCTATATCTGGATTTCTTAAGTTAGGGTGTCTGGTTCTAAGTTAGGGTGCCTTGGTTTGCATAAAAAATAGCTAAGTGGTTCAACAATAAAAAAAAATAGAAATTGGTGTTGATTTATGAAAAAAGTTAATTCAAGAGGCTAAGTGTGGTTTGACGGTTGGGGTTTTTATAGGCAAACGGCTCCACTAATCCATAGCACGCTAAAGAAACTCGAGCATTGGCAATATCAAACATGAGTAGACAACTGAGCAAATAGCTGTGGTAATCATCATTTTGCTGGCATCATGTACTTCATGGGTCGTTGGAGGTCCACAGGTACCCCTACCTACATCCACCATAATAATTTGTGGTTTCTTTTTACTTTAGAAAGAAATACTGCATATACATTGTTTAGGGGTATTGCTATAACTTTTTTAAAGTAGATTCTTAGTTACGAATTCTAAAAAATAGTTTTTAAGTGTTTTTAAAATTTTTAAAAAATAGAAAACACCCTCTAGATTGGTCTTAAAGAAGTGTGTCAAAATTGGGTTTGAGACGCTTTGGGACAGATTCTGAAAGGACACAACTTCTATTAAGTTGGTAGTCAAGTTTTTTGGGCGAGCGTTTGAGTCCATTTTTGATAATTAAAACTAATTTAAAGGTACACTCGTCGGTGAATATCAATATGTAAAAATCATCTTGATCGGATGCAAACCTATATTAGTTTGTATTCTTTTATAACTTAATAAATGAGAGTGACACAAAAGATTTATACCCATGATCTTGTTATAAATTAATATTGATCTGTATCCAATTAAACTTAGTTTTTACATTGTTATAGTTCTCGACGAAGTATACAAATAAATATTTTCGATTATCAAATGAGTCGAAAACGGGACCCAAAATATTTGGAAAGAACTTGTACAGTCTAAAATTAAACTTATGAGAATTATAGTCACTAAAATCACTAAGCTACATAAAGGTTATAATGCCCCTATGTACACTTGTACGCTCTCTCACGCGCGCGCATGCCCACGCACACACAGATATATATATATATATGTACACTTGTACTCTCTCTCACACGCGCGCACGCGCACGCACACACAGATATATATATATAGGTTATAATGCCCCTATGTACACTTGTAACCCTATATATACGTTAGGGTTAGTGAGCAATGTTCTCTCTCCCCTAGTCGGAGGCAAGTTTTTGGTGTATGGCATTCTCGGACGATTGTTGGTTGGTAAACTAGACGTCGTTTAATATCTTTTTCTTATCTTGTTATTTTTATCAATCCACATAATCATATTTAATGCCATATAAACATGTCAAAAGAAAACTTTTAGTGTATTGGTTCTGAGTTTGGGAATTTTTTTTTATAGATTATTTAGCTATTTTGATTTTCGAGGTTTTTTTGTCTTAGTGATTTTTGTTTCTATTTGATGAAAAATTCTTATATGTTCCGAATCTAATTAAAAATCTAATTGTTTTGTAAGATCTGGAGTAGAAGAAAAATTCAATTAAAAACAACACAAAAAATTTACTCAGACAAGAAAACTATTTTGTTGGTCTTTAGTGATTTTTTTTTTTATTTGAAATTAAAATTTTTTACATTTTCAAGTTCTTCCGTAAAGAGAAATCGAAAAAATAAAAAATATAAAATTTTTGATAACGGTCAAAAAGCTCACTAAAAACGAATACAACCGAAAAACAAAATATCTCTAAATAATCTAAAAAAAATCTAGTCCAAATTTGGCCTAATTACGTCGTAGCCACTTAACTTCTTGTTTTTTAACTATTCCAACAGTTTATGAAAATTCTATAATTGCCGAGGTGACCCATAACAGTGAGAGTTATGTTGGAAAGTTGAGAGTTGCAATAGGGACAGAAGAACGGGCTCATTGATTCCATCAAGTTCAAGTCCGGCATCAAAATGCCTTCTTTGACGTGATGTTCAAAGCCACTGTCACTAATTCTTTATGCACAAGCAAATTTATAAGTTGTTTGCACAGAGACGTCAAGTCATATCATTATATGTATTTTCCATTTATATGTCCCCACTTACATTGACCACTATGTAGTTTTTAGCTTCCTCTTATTATCTATTTTTCTTTCATACATTTTACATGTTTAATTCATTCCCACGAAACTGGTGAGGTCATTGAGGGGACTGTATTTGGATCAGAGATTAGAAAGACATTTTGTGGAAGAAAAGAAAAGTAACAAAAGCAAGATTAAATTAATCGTTAGTCCTTGATTTTCCTCCACATAATTCTTTATCCAAACAAAGCCCTAAGGAAAGTCAAAAGTGACGCTATTATTCCCTGGGACTTTGACAAAAGTTTTTACCTTGGTTCTCCAAAATATTCATGTGAGTCCCCGTTAGCGGTTTTTTTAATTTGAAACTATATTGAAATTGCACAATCCTAAATACTTTAGATATATACGTGATCCTAATTTTAAAAGCTATTTTGAAAAAGCAAAAACCTATGTTGATATGATAGTCATAGAAGACAATCATTCTAACTTTAGTACTTCATGTTATTCAATGATGTCTAAAAACATGAACGGTTTAGTATCAGTAAATTATCCCATGCGTTTAGACCAAGAAAAAAATAGTCATTTTACGTTTGAAGGTCGATCTAACTTTAGGAGGATTTCGAATCGGCAAACTAATGCCTTTTAAAGATCTATTAGAAAGTTACATGTTAAAAAATTATCAAAAACAGGGTGAATTTCATTTATTTTTTTGGGGAAGCTTTTTTAAGATCCCCTTCTTAGGGCGGACACCAGGGAGGAGGGCAGGGCCACGGCCTTCCCAAATATGGAAAACCTTTGTTAGTTTTGACTATTTGCTTTGACCATGAAGTATACACAATTGGTTGCTCTCGACTTTATCCTTATTCTAAAAATGGAGGGTGACCCCACTCAATCTTTATAGATATAAGAATTTATTTGTTTCTTTGTGCCTATAAAAAGTGAATAGTAGGCAACTTAGATATAATTCATTTTGATATTGTTATCCTGAGTCCACCACTGCTCCCCTTCTCTACCCTGTCACATAGAGAGCCACCAATATTTTAGAGAGAGAGAGAGAACCTACATAGGATCTTAAGAGAGAAAAATAGAGCACCGGTTTCTTTAACCTACTTGCGATTTTTTTCATGAGACACTTTGAAGTCAAAGTCCTTCGTCATGCATGATAAGAGCCACTCCATATCCCCGAGCTATTCAATCGGCGGAGGTGATCTCGCGGAAAAGGTAGCAAAATTACAAAATTCGACATCTCCATCCAATATCTTGTCCTGTAGATGTGTAACTAGGGAGAGAACTGTTGAGCCTGGTCCACATATTTGGGCTCAAATTCGGTTGACTCACATAGAGTATTTATGCGAAAGTAAAACTTTCGAGTTAACTATAACTTTTGAAAGAATTATCTTTTGAAGAGTTAGTCTTGAGTTATGATGTATTTTCCTAAATAGAATATGATACTAATTAAGTATTTTATTAGAAGTCTACCATCTATTTTTCTTGGGAGGGTAGGATATTGAGACTTATGTGTTGTGTGCTGAAAAAAAAGTGCTGAGAGTGAGAGGTAAGATAGAGAGATATTGTGAGAGAGAGAAATGAGAGAGAGATGTGAGTAGAGTGTGATTCTTCTTCCTTTATACTCATTGTAATCTATTTTATACTTATTGTAATCCCCTTCGTTCAATTAGTGGATTATTAATTGTTCTCTGCAAACTTATGCATCATTAGCTGAACCATGTAGCCGAACCACGTAAATCTTTATTTTGTGTGTGCGGTTGATATGAATAGTATAGGATAACGTGTATTTTATCCAACAATTGATAATTAATTTTTGAGCACAAAAATTAGTATCAAAGCGAGGTTGAAGTTAACAGAGCAATTTCCGACAAGAACGGAGCAGATCTTGCATATTGTCCAGATCTTAAATTGCGCAAAATTCGATTTTGAGCATAACATTGGATTTCTCTCTTCGAGACGAGTCTGTCGATATAAAATCGGAGCCAAACAGACACCGAACGAGCCCCACATGTAGCCAAAAATTTTAGCCGCTCGTTGATTGAGCTGTTGACCGAGCCGAACACAATTAATTGAAGTGTTTGGAGATGAAGCTCATGATTACAAGTGGATTTGTTTTTTTTTCTTTTAATTTGAATAAATAATCTAGCCTTTGATGCTATAGAACATAATGCTCACTCCAAATGCTATGTTAAGAGCACAATGAAACGATCTATTTCCATGAAATGGCATAGCCAATAAATTATTCAAACACAGTGAGTTCATCAACTCAAATTCAAGAAATCTACTGAAAAGAAGCCAAAAAAAGAAATATCCAATGATTAGTACACAAAAGTATTCAAACCATTAATTAGAAGGGAGATGGACTTGTGTTTTGGGTGGAGGTTGAGCACTTATCCAAAAGGAGATCGAGGGGACTTGACTTGACTTGACTTGTTCAAGCTGGCAATACTTCAAGCACAATCTTTGTTTCTCAATGTTATTATTGTTGGACTATATACACCATTCCCTCTAGTGCCAAATACCTTCTCGTTGTTTTTGTTTCAATTTCTATCTCGTTTTTGTTTTTGTTTTTGTTTCAATTATGGTTTTTTTTGAATATATTCAGAAAATTGGTCCTTCTCCTCGACACTAATTTTTATGTGTGTTGGTGGTCAATACTTTTACATGGTATCATAACAGACAATTGATCTTTTATTCAAACCTCATCACCTACTTAATAATTAAAATATTTGTATATATTTTGACCACTTATAGAGAAGAGTCTGACCATATTAAGGCACTTATAATTTACTAAAAACATTGACACTACCTTTCTATTGGTATTTACATTAACATCTATCAGACCTTTCTCCAATAATGGAATTTAATGTCTATTTGGCATGCCCAATTTGTTGGGCTTTCTCATAATTTTTAAAGTTAAAACAAAACTCAAAAGTACAAAAATCATACAAAACTCTAGCGTAAAGTGCTTTTGAACCATATAAACTTACAAAATTATAATATTTAGATATCACATGTGGATCTCATTTGATTGATGTAACATTTTACATACACTAATCACATGTTATATGAGTCCTGTCAAATGATACGATTAATTTCACATAAGCAGAGTGGCGCATCCATTATTTTTCTTTTAATATGGTCGTTTAGAAGTCCTTATCAATGTTCTTTTTAGCTTTGGCGGAAATTTCAAATTAATTTAGTGATTCATTCTAAATCATATTAGTCTATAACATCAACAAATGTCATTCGAATGTGTTAAACTAACTTGGAAAACATACATTAATAATTTAATATTATTGACTGTGAACAAAAAAATGAGTCATATACATACAATTTTACAATTATTCAATAGGAAAGCCCTCAGAAATTGTTGAAATTCTTCGTAAGCAAATTTTAGTGGTAATCAATTTACATCATTTAGCTATACCCATTCCGTAAGGTAGTACATGCTACGGTATTTGAATTGGATTTAGAAAAGTTTTTTTAACAAATTTGGATCAGAAAACTTTTTAATTAATAAATTATTCAAATTTTATTTGAATATGTACGGTCACACAATTAAGTAAATCTAGACTGCCAATTTGAATTCATGAAACTTTTTATTGGTACAAATTTAAAGACCTTATGATTTTCCTTAGGTAGCACAATATATTGTTTACTAAAATATGATCACATAGGCGTTATTCTTTTTGTTTTTTGTTTTTTGTTGTTTTTGGTAATTGGTATGAAGAAGATTCTTAATCAGTGTTCAAATATGGACCTTTATGGGCCTCAGTACTTACCTTGGTTTAAGGCTACTCCAATTGTGAGTTGGAATCTGGGCTCATCTATCATTCACA
>VIGQ01001242.1:20000-27500 GCA_009663005.1 Actinidia chinensis
TACCGAAGCTTACCAAGCTAGAGAGCATTTAATATTGATGTGATCCATAACTATAAGCACTGTCTTCTGTGCTACATGGATGGAAACCTCGTGTCCAAGCACTGTCGATTAGCCCTGGGGGGGACCAATCGTCTTCCTGTTCATCTTCTTCCCTTCCTCATCATTCTTCGCTCAAGTTTTTCTCCTTTATCTCCAAAGGGTCGTGCCAAATCCTACCAAAAACTAGGAGTCCTTCATCCTAGGTTTATATGGCATAATTCGTCGCGAAAGTACGATCATCGAACCCAAATTATGCTCCGCCAGTTACTTCTCTCAAATAGAAGCCAAAATCTTCGAAAAACCAACCCGCAGATGAATCTGGAATGCCAAGAAACCGCAGAAGGGCTAACTGTTCAAAATCAGAAACTTTACGACCAAGCTGTCAAAATTAAAGTTCTGGGCCAAATTGACAAAATCAGAAAACCTCTTGAGACCAAAATTGAAAAAACTGAAACTTCAGGGACTAAACTGTAAGTAACAGTAAATATAGGGACCAATTATAATTAACAAAAACTATAGAGGACCAAACTGTATTATCCAAACATCCGGGACTAAAAAGGTAATTTATCCAGTCCAAAAGCTGACATAGCGGGGTCAACTGTTCAACGGCTGACTGGGAGCTGACGTGGCGCGGGGCTGAGACTAAAAAAAAATCTCACTCGCCGATATCAAACGGCTGTGAGGGCGAGTCCGAACTCCGTGTTCGACGCGGTTTTTTTTGGTGCTGGAGCTCCGTTCGACGAGAGGAACAACCGGTGCAATCAAAAATTAATTTTGAGCACTTTCTTGCGACACTCCGAATTTCAACCTGGGCTCCGAATGCCTCCACATAGGCTCTGATACCAATGTTGTGCTCAAAACTAATTATCGGATCACACCACACACAAGACAATAAAGATTTACGTGTTCGGCAACGGATGCCTACGTCCACGGAGAAAAATCACCAATCCCACTATCGAACGAATGGATTACAAGGAGGAGACTCGATCGCTCAACTCACAATCTCCTCTGTCTTGCCTCTCAATCTCACCTCACAGCAAACTGCTCTCAACCCACAGGCAACACACGTAGAAAACTAAGCACCGTACCATCCCTTTTATAGACCAGGAAGGAGGGGATGGACTCCTACCGAATACCTAACATTATCCTAATCTATCTAGAACAAACAAAAAGATAAAGACTCTCCAAGAGTTCTAGAAGAACTCGAAGTTTCACCGTCACAGGACACTCCAATGAACTCCAATCGGGTTAGGCTTGGTTATTGGACTTGGACTCATCCAAGTGGGTGGACTCATCAGATGGGCTGGACTCAACAACTCATTGAGCTAATTAATTGGAAGAACCAATCCATCGTCCACAAGTGGATGTTGACAGTACCATGTATGATGAACTTCATAATTACATCTACCTAACTTATTCTCCGAATTAATATAATAAATGCAGTTCTCTACTAATAGCAATATGACAACAACAAAAAGTTAGCATACAAATATTTTTTTATTTTATTGACAATCGGGGACATCGAAAGGGCATGAATGCTGCAATTTATGAGTTCGGTGAGTCTACAGGACTTTAGCCTAATTTTAATTGATTCCCGCTAGTCGACGGTGAGATTGATCTCTCGGAATTTTAATTGGTCACCATACCTAATCGAGTTATAAAAAAAAATATGCTCATCAATAACACTTAAATGAGATTAGCTTAGTATTAACTTCTAGATCTCAATTCATCCCTTATTTATCTATGGGAAGGACGAAAATAAGAAGTAACAAAAGTTGTACTCTCTCCGTTTTAGTCTCTGAATTAGTTGATCTTTGACTGAGTTATAAAAAAAATGGATATTAAGACACTTAGTGAAGAGCTAGGTATTTTTTTTTCCAATTGGATGAAAAAAGGAGACTAAACAGTATAAATTTCTGGTCAAACAGTTTAAAAAGTTCACTAAAGATGAATCAAATCAAAACCTAAACAACTAAAAAATATATTAAAAAAAACTAGGCAAAACTTAGTAAAATGGTTAACAAGGTTCACTAAAATCGAAAAAACTCGAAAACAAAAGCAACAGAAAAAATCTAAAAAAAAAGGCCAAATTAGGGCCTTTGCCTACTACTACTTTTTTTTCAAAGCAAATTTTTCTTTTTCTTTTGTGTTTAAGTGCGAATCCTAATATATTTTCTTGCTACGTAGACGATTAACGATGAATTACGGGATAATCTTATTGGGAACGCGAATTGTACATGAAAGAAACCAAACCAGTGACGAGGTCCAGCAAATCAAATTCCCCTGCAATGGGTTTACTAACTACAGGAACATTGTGGGTACAAGTCATGGAAGAGATGTTGAAATCCAATGCTGATAAAAAATGGGGGAATCAATTTGCGTTCTTGCACATATCAATTCCCGAGTTGGGCCATTCGGAGTCGTCAAATCCGGTGTGTTTTGTGTTCAAAGCGAAGGAAATGATAAAGAGGATGAGAAATTCCACTGTTGTCTCTCTCACTGCCAAGCTTTTGGAAGCTATGAGGAAATATAGAGGACCCGAGGTACGTGCGTTTGTGGGCCCCACAAAATATCGTTTTCTTTTTTGTTATTGTTTTTGATTTTGAAAAATACACAGAGAGAGACTTCTTTCATGAACTATTTTGAAAAAATTGTTTTAAGAAAAAATATTTTGGAAGAACCAGGTTTTAGATAACCCCATTATTTTTTGGATTTTCAAGATCTTTTTTGGCAAAAAAATAAAAATGGTGGGTTTCAAAATTTTCATTTTTTTTTTGTTGTTGAAAACACGAAAAACAATATAAAAGAAAAAACTCTAAATAGACCAACACGTCAAGGACCTTCCAAAATTGTAGGTTACCCCTTTAATTTCTCAAAAAAATTCATAGAAATTTAGGTGCTTTAAATGGATTGCCTCTTCAATTTTATTTTCTACTATCTTGGCTCCTCTAAGGTAGGGTTCCCTAGTTCTGCCCTCGCAATACCTTAACGATGATATTGGGTTTTTACAAAATTGGAATTATAGTGATTGATCTGACTCAAAAAGGGCGGTTGAGTTGTGCTAAAATGAAAGGAATGGAAAATAGTGAAAAACTTTAGTTTCTTGCATTTTTTGATTGTTTAGTCTTTAGCAAGAAATTTTTGTGATTCTTATAATTAACTTTTCCAAAAAGATTCAATTTTCTCAAAACTTATATTGCAAGAAACACAAGATTTTATGGGATCTTGTTTGTGAATTTCTTCCATCTTTAGTTAAATTACCAAATTTTAATTGTACTAAAAAAATCTTCAGTCAAATGAACATGCTTAGGTTGTGTTTGGATTAAGGATTTGGTCAGAAAAAAATAAAAATAAATTAAAAAATTTAGAGTATTTAAACGTCCCGAACCGTTGCATCCTCTAACTTGTCCATTTTATTTATCAAATCCTTAATCTAAACACAGTCTGGCCTCGAGAAATTAGTTTTTCTTTTTCTTTACTTTAATTCACTTCATTGGCAAATAACTTAACTTTCCCATGTCAAATCTTAACAAATGAAGCCAGTCTAGAACATTATATTGTTTGTGTTTTCAACAATAAAAAAAGAAATTGTGTTTTTATTTATGAAAAAAGTTAATTCAAGAGAGCTAAGTGTGGTTCCAAGTGGGGGTTTATAGGCAAACGGCTCGCTAACCATAGCACGTAAAGAAACTCAGCATGGCAATATCGAACATGATCGGACCAACTGAGAATGGATGTGGCAATCATCCTTTTGGCTGGGCATGTCTTTCATGGTGGTTGGTGGTCCAAATGGTACTTCATCCCCATTAAGTAATATTGTGTTTCTCTTAATAGAATTTCTTACATATATCAATTAGGTTTAGGGGTATTTGCAAAACTTCCGAGAGTAGTTTTAGATTATAAATTCTAAAAATAGGTTTAAGTGTTTTTTAAAACTATTAAAACACCTTTTAGGTGGTTTTAGGAAGCTAGAATCAAAACTGGGTTAGACAGATTCGAAAAAAAACACAATTTTCTTTGAAGTTGTTGTGGTCAAGCTTTTGGGGTTTCGTTTTGTGTCCATTTTATGTTCTAAATCATTATATTGTAAACTTCGTTGTTGAGATCATACTGAAAAAAATAGATTTTAGTGTTTCAAAATTTTTAAAAATATAAAAATATTTTTTGGTTATTTTAGGATCTATAATCAAAACTAATTTTGAGAGGCTTTGGGACAGATTCTGAAAGGACACAACTTCTCTGAAATAGTTTGGTCAAGGTTTTTGAACTCCGTTTTGGGTCTATTTTGATAATTTAAACCATTATAATATAGACTTCATCGTGAAAATCAATACTGTAAAAAATCATGTTAATCGGATACAAACTGTTATTTATTTTGTACTATTTTATAACTTAATAAATAAGTGTTGCACATAATATTATACTCATTTATCTTGTTATAAATTGATATTGATCGTCTATTAGTCTGTATCCAGTCAACTTAATTTTTTATATTGTTATTGTTCTTTACGAGGTGTACAATATAAACGTTTTTGATCATGAAAAGTGTACCCTCACAACACACACATTAATTTTTTATATATGTTATAATGCCCCTATGTACACTTGAAACCCTATATATACTTTAGGGTTAGTGAGTAGTGTTTCTCTCTTGCATCGGAGGCAGGTTTTGTTGCTTGGCAGGTTTCGATGGCGGGTTTTATTAATATCTGCTTTGTTTGCCATCCCTACGGTATAACTAAACGTCGTTTAATATCTTTTTTTCTTGTCTGTTATTTAACGATCCACATAATCAGTTAATGCCAAATAAACATGTCGAAAGAGAACTTTTAGCAGTATGGTTCTTGAGTTTGGGCTAATTTTTTAAAGATATTTATCTATTTGATTTTTGACCTATTTGTCTAGTGATTTTTTTTTTTTCATTGATTGAAATTCTTATATTTTTTTCGAATCTAAAATTCTATTTTTTTGTTCAAATCTAGAAGAAAATTACTAAAAATACAACAAAAATTTTTACTAAATACATAAACTATTTTTTTTTGTCTTTAGTGATTTTTTTTTCTAATTATATTTTCAAGTTCTTCTTGTAAACAAGAATAGAAAATATAAAATTTTAATTAAATGATCAAAAAGTTTACTAAAGTCGAGCACAATCGAAAAACAAAACATCTAAATAATCTAAAAACAAAACATCTAAGTATGGAGCCACTTGTCTTCTTTGTCTTTTAACTATTCTAACATGGTGTTTATTGGAATTTCCTATTAAATTTGCAGAGTTTGACCATAACAGTGAGAGTTATGCTGGGAAAGTTGAGAGTTGCAATAGGGACAGAGAAAGGGCACATTGAATTCCAACAAGTTCAAGTCATGCATCAAAATGCCTTTGACATGAGGTTGCAAGCAACTGGCACTAATTCTTCTTAACAAGCAAAATTATAGTCGTTCACACAGAGAAGCTCAAGTCATCATCATTATATCTATCTATAATAAAATATTGCCTTTCTCTGTCCCAATTACATTGGCACTATGTGGTTTCCTCTATATTATTCTATTGTTTTTTTTCTATACATTTTCATGTTTAAATTCTTTTAAATAAATTAGTGTGAGTCATTAAGGCTGTATTTGTTAAATCTCATCAGTAGATCTATTGAATTTTTCTCCACATAATTCTGAATCCAAACACGGCTCAGAAGTTCAAAGTGATACTCTTGTTTCGCTGACTTGACAAAAAATTTCACTTTAGTTCCAAAAAAGATTCCTGTGAGCTTCACGTGAACATTTTTTTATCAAACTATTAATCGCTATTGATGGGAATTACATCGAACTATATTGAAATTCACGATTGTATTGTTTTTAGATATGTCTTGATCCTAATTAAACTTTTTTGAAAAGCAAAAACCTCATATGTTGATAGTTTCATACAACACAATCTTCTAATTGTATTACAATGTTATTGCAACGACATCTAAAATATGATAATTAGATTCGACAAATTGTATTCAAGTATTCGATCAAGAAATAATCAAACGTTACGTGAAAAGTTGTGATTCAACTTTAGGAACCGAATCCGCCAAACGTAATGCCTTTTAAGAATCTGATAGAAAGTTTACGCTGTTAAAAAATTATCAAAACAGGGTGAATTTCATTTCTTTTTTTCGGGAAGCTTTTGAGATCCCCTTCTCTACCCTGTCACAGGGAGAGCCACAGTATTTTAGAGAGAGAACCTAGACAGGATCTCAGAGAAAAAAACAGAGCACCAGATTCTTTCACCCTACTTGCAGATTTTTTCATGAAAAACTTTGAAGTCGAGGTCGTTTTATCATGTTGATAAGCGCCATTTCCGATCGGCGGAGGTAATCTCCGCGCATGAGACAAGATTTAACATGCTTGGCAAATGATTCCTTTGTGCGAAGGTAACATATTTGGTCGAAGAGATTTCTCGGTATAAGTTAAAACAAGAACAAAACATGTGTCCTTTGTTTTTCTCTCTGAAAAAATTGGGGACCAAGGAAGGAAATAGAGGGGTTAAAGCATTTTTTTGATTGTTTTCACTTTGTGTTTAAAAAGGTTGTGCTTTGCATTTGTTTACTCTCTCTTTTAATCAATCACCCTTTTCATGGAATTCCACATTGATGCTAGTGTCACCTCTAATATGAAGATGCGATTATGTCATATGTTCACTTTAAATTCTACACAGCTACATAATTAATGGAAGTGTTTGGAGATGAAGCTCATGATTACAAGTAGATTTGTTTTTTTTCCTTTTAATTTGAATAAATAATCTAGCCTTTGATGCTATAGAACATAATGCTCATTCTAAATTGTTAACAGCACAATGAAACGGTCTATTTCCATGAAATGGCATAGCCAACAAATTATTCGACACAGTGTGTTGGATCAACTCAAATTCAAGAAATCTACTAAAAGAAGCCAAACAAAACAAATTCAAGATTAGTACACAAAAGTATCAAACCATGAATTAGAAGGAGCTGGACTTGTGGTTTGGTGGAGGTTGAACACTAGCCCAAAAGGCCTTGGGAAGATGGGGGGTTGAAACTTGAGTGTTGCAAGATGGCAATTACTTAAAACACATGCTTTGTTTCTCCAATGTTATTATTGTTGAACTATAGACGGCCTTCCCTCTATGCCAAATGAGTCCCTGTCATTGTTTTTGTTTCAATTTCTCATCTGTTTTTGTTTGTTTTTCCATTATGGTTTGTGGTATTAAGTAATAAGAGTTGTTCTTTCTAACAACTGAAACTTTTATGTTTTTGGTTGTCAATACTTTTACATGTATCAGGAGCAAACATTGATTTTATATTCAAAACCTTACCACAATACTTAATAATAAAAATATCTTATGTATTTTTTCTTTTTATGGAGAATAAATTTGAATATATTGAGACAATTATATTTGTTGTGATTGAAAATATTGATACTACTTTCTAATGATATTGAACT
>VIGQ01000248.1:0-2500 GCA_009663005.1 Actinidia chinensis
TGAGAGAGGAAAAAAGAATTGAGAGTTAGGGTTGATTCTTTACTAGAGGCTTACGAATCCCTTCTATTTATTAGGGTATTTCATGAGTTATAGTCAAACTCGTGTCTCACTTTGTGTCCATCTCTAACCAGCTTGGTCTTTGCGTTCCTCCTTATCTAACTAGGAATAAACTTCATAATTGGAGAGGTCTCTCCTCATGGAACAATGTTTCTTCCAGCTATTTCCAGACACGGCCTTAACTCGGACTCTACCTTGGGCCAACCCTTCCAAGCCCAATCTTCGATTGAGCTCATTGCCCCAATGACAGTTCATATTGAGTGACTACATCCTGTGAGGGGGGAAAATATACAAATACAAAGTCTGACCTAGCTGGGACTGAGGTCTCCACCGAGCTACTGCTATGTAGCAAGCTCAAAGTCCCTCTGCGCCCGAGCTCAGTGTAGGCTTTACCTACAACAAACCTTATCCAAGCTAAGGCCAACGTTACTATCGAGCTATTGCTAATCAGTAAGCTCGAAAGAGTAACTGTGCTAGAGCTTGGACGAGGGCTAATGGCTGGCAGCAATCTCGAGGGGTGTCAGGGGACAAAAGGTAACTTGCACAACAAAGCTTCTTCTGACGGCTCCCACGCCTAGATAAGAACGTCGGTAAGTTCAATGATAAGCTACCATCCATAACCTAGGAGCATGCTTGGGTTCAGCACCCCATGCTCACTGACACAACAGTCGGTGCGTACGAACACGCATAGAGCTGTAGTTTATCAGTGACAAACACTAAGCCCGTTCGTGATACACACATGCGACACCTAATGAGATCTTTAATTTTTTCCTCACAAAGGTACATGTTTTTAGCTATCAAGAATCTATATTCTCCCTCTACATACATTTTCTTCGATCATCTAACTTGACCGTCGGAGAGCCATTTTTTGAAAACAATTCCGGCGGCCGGTCTCATTGTTTCTATGCTGTAGTTAAGATATTGCTATGTTACTGATGGTACCAACTCTCTTCGCCACTACAGGACCACCGTAGGTGCCTATTTTTGATTTTCCTTCCATCATTAATCAAATCCACATCCCCACAATTGGCACCGTTTATGAGAAGTTTACTATAGTCATTTGTCAAGGTCATTACTATGGAATCACAAGACTATATTATTTCTAGGCAGTCGTCCAAACCCGAGGGAGCCTCTTTCTGTTCCTAGAATTCTGGGGATACAGGGGCTGAACTCTAGAATGATGCCTATGAGGACGACTCATGAGGCCACTCAAAGCTATGCTAGGTTCAGATGCCTTCCGAGGTGAAACACAAGACATCCACCATTAAATGCTCAGTGCAACTCGTTGAGATGGCATCAACTTCCTGGTGGATACATAGACTATGAAAACCACCACGAATAGATGAAGAGCGAACCCTCAGTGCAAATTCTGGAGGCGCAAGGATCCCACCATGGAACCCTAGAGACAAGCGACATGAGTCGCGCGTTGATCTGGAAAGCCAAGATGATAGCAGATCCTTGGCATCGAGCTAATGAAGAGTGTCACCGCACCGGGCCTAATCAAGCATAGACTTTCACGACAGCTCAATGCCAAGAGAAATCGAGAAGGTGATTTGCGAGAAAAACTAAACAACCGAACAACTGCAGCATATGTCAAAACTATCATTCCAGTTGAATAAATGGCCAGTGCAGATGTTTCAGTGCAAAAGGAACCAATCCCGAGATACCAAACTCCATTCTCTCAAGAAATTGAGGAAATTGACCCACCAGAAAAGTTCGTGCCACCAAGGTTTACACTTTACGATGGGAAATCCGACCAAAGGTCCCACATTAGCCATGCCAGGCAGATGATGTCCCTCTAGAACCACATGGACGCTCTAATATGTTGGGTGTTTCCATCAAGTTTGGGGAGATAGCTAGCATGAGCTCAGCCATACAGTTCTGAAGAGCTTCTTGGAGCAAATTCAGACGAGCTCGCTAGAAACACTGAATCTGCCTCAATAGGGCTAATTTCGGTTAAGAGACAACTATTAGATCCATCAACTGCCTCGAGCCTATCTCAATAGTAGAAGGGCCTAAAGAGTAGAACCTTTAGTCCATTATTCTTACGGGGTACCCCGAACCTGTTTCGTTAAGGGAAAATAGGCCAGGAACGACCTAGTTTATAGAAACACAAAACTCCAACAATGGTAGACAAACTAGACTTGAGATATAACAACAAGACCAACAAAAATTCAAAGCTCTCAAGAATCCGAGTATAGAAACACATTACGAAGCAGACCCAAGCCTACTGAAAGGATCTACTAGGTTGTATACAGATGCAACCTTAGTAACTATGACGTCTTCATTTAATACTATCTCCCTTATGATGTGATATTTTCGTTCTATATGGGAAACATCCTTGTGATTCCTGGGAACTTTAGATTGAGCAATGCCCCATTATTATCACAAAAAATTATAATGGGTAACTGAGCTTATGGAACCACACCCAATTATAAAGGAA
>VIGQ01002217.1:17500-30807 GCA_009663005.1 Actinidia chinensis
TATTCATTGATTTATTTTTTTTGTTTCAATATGCATTTGCCTATGTTTCTACAAAAATGATTTGGAAACTAAGAATAAATAAAGCAATACGAGCTAGGTTAATGAGTACGTACATAAAAGTATTCGATACAATTAATACATATGTGTGAAGAATTGCTACAATAACGTACACAACATGCAACGATGACGTTGCCTAACCAAAAAGAAAGCAAAAAACAGCCATAACCACCTAAATAGAAGTACAAGATGTTGAAGAAAGAAAGGGACAGATCATAAGAACATGACGACATGAAGTCTATAGTTTAATTTTTTACCAACTTTTATTTTTATTTTTATTTTCCTGATCAAACGACGCATATCTAACCTTCGCAGGACTCCAGTAATGAAAACTAATAGATGTTAATTTATGATGCTATGCGGTGTGTGGATACTAGAATAGAGCGAGATGAAAAATCCCAAGATAAATATCGCGGTGTTTGAACAGTTGATTGACGGTGGTTGTAGTTTGTCAAACCATGTTAGAAGACAGGAACATGGGAACAGACAACTGGAAACTGCCTTTAAAATGATCTCTAACGACTAAGTGAGTGACTAGATCTGATGCAGATGCGAGAGAGTTCTAACTTTGAATAAGAAAACACAGCTCTGACAACATTTGAAAGACGATAGCGAGAGATGCCTTTTATAGCACGTTCGATATGTGCCTGGACGTGCCAAACTAGCATGTCACTGGACAGGAGTGCAGCTCGACACGTTGGGGACATATCAATGCTATGTCAGTGGAGAGTAAGCCGCACTGATTAGTCATGCTGCCCTAGGCATATTGTTAGTAGCATATCACGTCGGCTACATCAGATCCAGGAATGGGGGTCGGAGAAAAAAAAATGCGACGCACAAGTTACCCTATGCCCTTGATATGCCGTGGGATTCCGCCGGACCTAGTCTCGACGAGCTCCGGCGCCGAGACTCGTCGAGTTTGCCCATAAAAGCGACAGTTAGACAACGATGCATACCTTAACTCGGTCAGGGTTGATACTTGATATTTATTCCGCTTAAATATGCATATTTGTTTTTCTTTTGTTTTTCCATACAAACAAGAAAAATTGTTTTAAAAGAAAAGGAAAATATAAAACTATACAAAAAATATGCGTCATAGATGACATGATTTATGGGTGTGGGTTTAATTTCAAATGATAATTTTCCTACTATAACATTAACCCTTTAATAATTATCAATTTGGGGGAGTCTAAAAAAGTTGTTAACGCAGAGGATTGTAGAAATTCAGGTTCTTTGATTTGAATTTTCTGAAAAATTATGCTTCAAATTTTATTCAAGTTAAAGTTTTGAAGAAGGGTACTAAATTCATGGATAATATATATATTATGCACGTATATAGAAAGGAAAAAAATTGAGAAAAAAAAAACTCAATAACACCTCTTTCATGTCTATATATATGTGCATTCATGTTATAATACAACAAGTTTTTATTTTTTTCCCCTGAAAATCTATTAGCACGAATAAAAGAATACATAATTGCACCTCGAATGGAGTTGCCTCGTGAAGAAAAATTGTTTCACTTTTTGGTTAGGACTATATCGACCAAATACAGAGAAACAATGAAAACACAATAAAATCAAAATATATAAGATGGTTTCAATGGCTTGACCACTTGACAAGGCATAATGTGTGAGGTTTGTTTGAGTTTTACTGCGTTGTTAATATGTAACTTCTCTTTCCCTCTTCCTCTTTCATTAAACGGCAACAAAAAAATAAGAAATAATAATAATAATAAAATTTCGGAATGGGAAAAACAAAATTATATTTGCTCCACCTAATTAGGTTTGATTGTGTGATTATTGAGTTATACATGCAAGTATTAACTATTACATGGTCAACTTAATTAAGCCATTATTGTAATAAAAATGGCATTTGATGAAATGCTATTAATAGGAATCTAGAGTTGAGTTTTAGTATTGACGTGAGGACTTAACTACCCAATCTGCCCCAATACATTTGAAATTGGAGTAACCTTAAGGCTGACCACATTCAGGCAGGCCTCCTAAAAACAACCACAAATATACATGAATAACAGGTAGGTCTTTTCTACTGTATTTATTTATTTACAGAAAATTGTTCAGGTTCAAAAATCTTGAAGGGTGTTATCAATCTTGAGTTGCAAGCTAGGTTTATACGGGATTTTATTCCGGCTTAACCAGGCTCACAACTAATGAATGGTAGAATGGATGAGTGCCGTATAGATTGGATACCGAGTTATTAAAAATTACAAGAAATTTCAAAATGTTGTGAAAGCTAATAGTTTTTTAGACATTTTTTTTATTAAATAAAAGAGCACGCACTCATAGGAGATTGTAAGATTTGAAGACAGTTTGTAAACCAGAAGATACAGTTGACCCATGTAGCACAATTTGTTTCTCTGAGTGTTTTATTTTTAAATTTTTCAAATTTGTTTCAATTTTAGTGCCTTTTAAGTGTTCTTAGTTTTAAACGAACTGAGAGGTAAAATTTTGTGCTCAAATATTAAACGGAAATATTAAAGGCAAAAAAAAAAATTTAGTCTCAATATTAATTTAGCTCCAAGTTTTTTAAAAATAATTTTGATTAAAAAACAAATATAAATATTGATTTAGAGGCTGATTGGTTTATTTTATAATTGTACGATTTCTAGGCCAATTCACTATCACCAGAGTCAATCAAAGGCAACGGATTCAAAGAGAAATTAATTCGTGGAGCAAGATCACAATTAATGGAACTAACTCAAAGCATTACTAGATGCGAATTTGATTAATTATGAGCTAGTTAACCTTTATTTGAGCCAGATCAAATGACAACTAGTTAAAATTATTGTGGTACGACTTTGCAATACTCAAGAAAAAGAACTACGAATCAAGAGAAAAATTAGAAAGGCTTAGGATAAGAAGAAGGGAAGATTTATTCCAAATAGAATTACTTAATCCAATCAAGTATATTTGATTCAAATCTTATCTATTGAAGAAAAACCTTTTGGGGAGAAATCTCAAGAGGGCAAGTTTCGTTTGGAACTATACTTAAGCCCAACCATCCAACTTTTGAAAATTCAAATATTAAAGAGAGTGGAAAATGAGCCCTATAAATCGCACATAATGATTATAACTGGGTAATGTGAGACATTTCAACACCCCCTAAACCAACAGGGTCGGATACCACGCACGCAATAAGAGAATTCAACATTACTCTGATAACTAGTCATGCCCCAACCTTTTAACTCCTTAAAAAATAAGTAGTAATTATGCAGATGGGATACAAGTCTTATATTGACGTACAAAGAGGTCATAATGAACGATGCTGTGACATTTCAACACAACCAAGAAAGTAAGATTTTCTTGATTGATAGATTAAAACTCTATGGGCATATGATGTTAGGATTTCCACAACATGAAAATTATTCATAAAAGGAAAGTGTTCGTTGAAGTTATAAACGGCAAGTGTCGTTGGGCTGCAAATCTCCTAATTAGTAAAAAGATTCTCAAGCTTCAATAGCTATTATTTTCAAGTTAAAACACGAGCTAAGTGCCAAGAGGGATTACTCAAAGAAAGATAATTTTTGTTGTGAGCTTTCTAGGTTTTATTTTGAGCTTATATTGTTATTGAGAGCCTGATTTGCTTTCATTGTAAAAGGTTGTCATCCCTTGTTTTTGCTCTATGTAGAGGAGTGTTTTCCTTTTGTGAGGGATATGAGGTGGAAAATCACTTAGAGTTTAGTTAGACCATGGAGTTTTCGCTAGTTGGTGGAGAGTGGTTGGAGGTAAATCATTTAGTTTGTAAACAATTGTCCAACTTTTTCCTTGAAGTTAAATTATTAATGTATTTTAAAAGAATAATGAATTCATCAAATCCCAATGAGTCATAGGAGAGTGAACATAGGCTTAGAAAAAAAGTCGAACACGATTAATAATCTAGTTTGTTGATTTCTCTCTACCCTTATATCTTAATTTTTGCCACTTCTAATTGCTAATCATTTTAGTTGTTTGAAATTTAAAGTTTCTATATGGGACAACAAATAAGAAAATGACATTTTTTGCCCGTAGTATTTTTATTATTAATTATATATTGTTTTCTTTTTTTGTGACAAGATGAACCCAAAATGAATGTAATTTGGGTTCCAAAAAAATCAAGAAAATAAAAAAATTATAAAAAATACTTAGGTCAAAATTATATCTAAATAATGTTTTATTACAATACATACATTCATATATATATATATATATATATATATATATATATATAGTTTCAGTCCTTATAGTTTCTAATAATTACAGTGTTACCACTAGAGTTTTAGTTATTATTAGTTTGGTCCCTAGAGTTATTGATAATTTCAGATTGGGTTCCTAGAAGTTGCTGTAAATTACATTGAAGAACCTAAATTTCGATTATTTTCATTTAGTACCAAAAATTTTTGATTTTGTCAATTTGATCCTATAAATGTGATGACAGTAACTATTTGGTCCCTAGAGTTTATTGATCATGTTCAATTGGTTCCTAGAGTTCCGTAAATTACATTTGAGACCTTAAGTTCCCGATTATTTTTATTTTGGTCCCCCCAAAATTCTTGATTTTTGTCAGTTTGGATCCTATAAATGTGAGTGCACATTAACTATTTACCACAACTTTTTTCCCAATTTGCCCTTGATCTCTTTTTTTTTTTTTACCCCTTAATATTTTTTTCCTCAAATTTGCCAATTAGCATTTGTGTTTTTTCGATGTTGCCACTCTTATTATATATATATCGATTTTGGCCGTTCCACATTTTTTCTTCCCTTTTGCCCCTACCCATAAATTTGTTTTAAAGAAATTCATCAGAGATTTTCAAATTTTGATGATGATTCGATTAGGGTTGAAAGACACAAATGGCACTCTAATTTCCTCATTCATTCGTTTCTCAGCAACCAACGGACCATCAATCAAAAACAATACAAATCCAAATAATCACCTCAATAACAAATCATTACAGAGAGCAAAGATTTCATAATAGGATATGCGTACCTTTAAGTAGATCATACCATCCATATATCCAATTTTCAAACGGAGAGAGAGAGAGAGTGATTCGACGATCCCAGTACTAAGATTGGTCGGCGGAGAAGAGGAGATGAGGCAGATACTAGTAAAATTAGGATTTTTTAAAAACTTTCCGTTCGAAGCATAGGTGGTGAAAGTCTCCTACAGTTCAAATTTGATTACTTGGCAAAGCCTTATCTAAATCGAAGAAAAAATAGGTGGCCATGAGTGGAGCACACTCACAGAACACGCTAATTAAAAAGCAGGTGCCACGTCAGTCAGGTGTGGCCGTGTGATGATTATCTTGTTTGTTTCTATTCTCTCTATAATCAGTGTAATTTTATATAAACATATTTTTGTATAAATATCCTAGACTGAAGTACCATTATTTCATCTGCAAGGGTTTTAAAATGTTTTGAATCAAAAAATCAAAAAAAGGCAAGTTCTCATCTTAATCATTTCTTTTATTATTAATTTATGTAACATTTCAATCAAAAAAAGTTAAAAAAAATATATAATATTTTTGTGTTTTCCTTAAACAGTTAGATTACGCCAAGGGGATTTAATATAGAACGAAGGAAGTATGTTATTCGATAATTCTGTATAATAATTTTGACGGATGACTTAACTTCACTTTAAATAATAAGTACGTGAAATTCTCCTAAAAAAATCAATGATTTTTATTTTTTGTCCTTTTACCTTTTTTTAAAGGAGAATGGATGAATGCTGGCGTGCGCTAATTGACGAATGACGAGCTCGACACCGTAAACAACTAAAAATTGAAAAAATATTGTAATTATTTTTTTTATTTATTATTCCAACATATTTTCAATAGAATCTTGAATGAAAAAAATAAAAAATCTGATTATATTCATTAAATTTTGTATACTATGCGTGTTTGTATGTGTAACTCGCAAAATGATAAATTTCTCATTTCACAAAATATTACATAAAATAATGATAATTCTATACAGTAAAATATTAGTAATGATCAAAGTGTAAGAGTTTTATCTCTTTATTTGAAAATATAGTTGGACATAAAATAAATCTTTTCTTCGCGATACATTAAATTTATAATTTAAAAACGGGTGAGAAATTATCATCAGATAGTCCACCCCCAAAATAATAAATTGTTTTACTTAAAAGTATGCAAACGGTCGTATTTTTTAAATAGTGATATTTTTTAACTCATATAAAGGCTAAGTTTTAAGAATATTGATACAATTAAAAGTGACAAGAAAATATTTAAATAAAACTATAGGGTGCAAAATATAATTGTAATAGAATACGTTTTTAATCAAAAGCTAATTTTTATTGGAATACGCCAAGTAGGTGGTGTCACAAAAACCAAAACACGAGGGACCTGCGAACAGAAACAATCCGACCTCATTGGTCGGTTTATTCAATTCTATCATGCTCATGATCATTCTGGGTCCTAAATTGTAGACACCGTAACTTGGTTCGACCTCTCTTATTATTAACGATGTTGCCCCTTAATATTTTTTTTACACAATTTATTTTTGCTGATTTCGTCCCTACCCATTTTTTTATTGCATTTGTTTTTTTGCCGATGATGTTACATTCTAATTTATCTCTCATGCCCCTTCTGAACAGTACATTTCTTTAAATTACTTTTGGGTAATTATTTTGGAAAAAAATCACTTTTATAAAAAATAATCTAAAATAGTTTTTTTTTATCATATTTAATTATTTTTTTTACATTTGATGAAATATTTTAACCTTTTTCACATTTCTCTCAAAAAAAACGAAAATAAATAGATAAAAACAAATCAAAAATTCAAAGAATGTAAAAAAAAAACTAGCCAAACAAGTTCTAATTTCTCGTAGAGTAGGTTGTTTTGTTTAGTGATTTTGCGGAGTTGCAGTGAAAAGAGCAAGGTAAAGAGATTACTGCTTTTTACTGAAATGTGGTTCAGTTCCTACTCCGTTGAAATACAGCGTACAGGGCTCAACAGGCCAGGTTTAGCAGCGATCCAAAACAGGGCACGTGGGGGGGTTGGGGGGTGGGGTACGGGTTCAATGAAACGAAGTCGGTGCATAGATTTGGATAGAAAGAAACGTAAATTATATATTTTTTTGTTTCACTTGACAAAGAAATTTTAAAAAACGAAATGCCTAAGAAAAATTCATGGACTTATTTAAGTATGAAATTATAAAAGTGTGAAAATATATACAAATATATGAAAATATATTTAAATTATAAAAATGATCAAAAATTAAAAAATTTATCATTTTCTTGCTTCTTATTGCTTCCAATAGCAGAACCCTTTAAAACATTATGTAAAAATTTTGTTGAAATCTAAAAATAAAAATTTAGCTTATTTATGAGGAAAAAACTTTAATTGGATTTATCTTTAGAGTGGTTGTTTTCAATTTAAAATATTTTATATTTTAAAATTTATTTTGTCAAGAAGAACTGAAAAAAAACATAAAAATTATTTTTTTTTTGCTTTATTTTGTAATTATTTTACTTATTTTTAACTAAGTAAATACAAATTTTATATGATCATACATGTTCACGGTGACATGACGCACCATATCAATTGCCCGTGCTCGAGCATAACCCATCGGAGGAAGCACAGAGAGCTCTCTCTCTCCACTGTCCCTCCAGACCAAAATATGCAAGGGAAAGAGATAAAGATCGCAACATTCACTAGCACCTACTAGAAATCACACCGCAAGGTTTCTGAGAAGAGGAAAAAAATTCTCTCTCTCTCCACACACCTGTGAGGGAATGGTTTGTACGATAAAAGTGGAGACAGAAGCAATCTTGAAGAAGGTAAAGTGAATCTGTGCCTTTCAAAATCCACGTGGGCTCAAATTTAGGATTTTTCGTCAAAATTGGTGTTACCCATTTCAGAAACCTGACAGAGCAAGTCCTAAAATTTGCAATCCTACACGTATTTTTTGTAGTTAAAAGTTCTATAAATGAAGATTGATGTTGGCCGTGTATTTACTACACCACCAAGCTTGAGAATCAGATTTGGAAGAAGGTTCAGTTTTAATTTTTGAATCATATTAATAGCTGTTGGGGGTGAGAAAAATTTTATTCATGAGATGAGTTTTCGTTTGGAATATGCTTGTGAGTTTTCGGCGTCGTATTTTTTCTATAGAATGTTGATTTAGGGCCCTAGCAACTTTAATCTTGATATTTGCAGAACTTGGTTGCAGATTAGATTAAGTTTAGTTGTAAAGGTTTTTCAGAAGCTCTTTGGATAGCAACATGTTTGTTATAATCATCCTTCTAAGAATCCTCTATAAATGGATTAGCTATAAGTCCCAAAAATTCTTCTAGGAGAATCACAATCACAGGGTTTTTTTCCCTTGGCAGTAGCAACGTGATGTTTCAAAATGCATAAACCACCACCATCCATCCCATGACATCGAATTCTTACTTCCCTCTCCCAGTCAGCAGAGTTACTCCCTTTTGGTGGGAGGCGGATCAGTTACATCATTTAGTTTCCATTTTCCCATAGAGGAATACTTTTACTTCGTTTTGCCCATGCAAGGTAGTCCAGAAAATCAACGTCCTTGGCAAGCGGGGGTTTTCCTCTTATAGAGAAACATTTTAGAATTTTTAGAAACAAACCCTAACAACAAGAAAACAAAAATAAGTAGAACAGGAAAACAAGGGCAATGGCTTTCTTTTTCATGCGTGTTCCTTCATTTTTTCCCGCTATTATTCCATTCCCATAATTCTCTGTATGATATTTTCATTTCGGACTACAATAGTAGTATAAAGTTTTGTAGTAGGATGCTGCGTTTGTTGCCCTCTCTTGACTTCTGCTCACTATTATGACGTGACAGTATTAATAGTCTTGCACATATAGCGAATTCTATTGTGCAAAAAACCATAATTATATCGTGAAAAAATAAACATTATATGGGTGGAATTAATTAATAACACGCTAAAACTGATACAACACAAACTTAATACAAATAGTTATTTGTAAAATGCTTAAATTCTATAATGACAATAAAATCTATTAGAATGGAAATTTGCAGAACAAAATACAGAGTAAACTGTTTGCTCTTCAACTCTTCAACAAAGAATCCAGTCAAAAATTCACACCGTTCACGATTTTAATCCATTTGATGATTGACTCAATAATCATGGAAGCATCGATCATAAGAAAGTGGAGTGCATTTCTTTACCTCATCCTAAACAAGCATTTGAAGTGGGCAAATATGATGCGAATTGTATCGTCCTAACTCAATAGTTGATATAAAAATTGCCTCTCCATTGCCTAAATTGTTGAAACTCATGCACTACCAATTATAGAGACTATATTAAATTGTGGCTAATCACATTCTTATTTTGACTTGGACCTCTATGTAAATATGTCCTACCATTAATAGAGATCATTGCATGATACTGGAGGAAAAACATCATAGTTCAACAAAAATAAATAAAGTAAAGTAAAACAAAGTATAGGATACAAAAACTACACCATAATACGTGATCAAACATCTTGTAAGTCCTCAAGATGAAAAATACCAAGCAAACATAATGAACATCAGTCTTTATTGGAAGTCTCCCTCATCCTATTTATAACTTCCTCTTTTCCTCCTCTTTTCATTTCTCTACCCCTACTTCTTTCACTTTCACTTCCATTTTCTGTTATGCTCCATGTTCATTAACAAATCAAGTAAGTCTACCATCAAACTTCTTTTTTATTTTCAAGATATCTTATTTTATCTCATGAGCAAAACGCTCTCCCTATTTTATAATTTTCTAGAAAATAAACTCCAGAACGCAATACTTGAGTTTTAAACCTTAGAAAAACTCATACACCGGCTATTGTAATATACCGCACATTCCGTTTTATTATAATCAAGTAGCATACAGAGTAAACTTTTGGCCTTCAACACCTCTTCAAACAATATAACCCTTGCCAACAATCAATAATATTCTTAAAATCTATAAGATTTTTTTACACCAAGCTTAAAAAGACTTGAGCAACGTAAGTCCAAATAATATAACATATAGAAATTTACTTATCATACAAAACAATATAGAAATTTAAATTTAAATTGATGTTAGTTAAACAAGATACTATATACTCGACACATCCAAGTCCTTTCCCACTGTTAAACTTGTTATGAAAGTGATTGACCACAAAAAAGCTAAGCTGATTTAGGCTTATCTTCACTCTGCCCATATCATAGAGATTAAACAAAAATAGAAATGATACCTTAGATCAGCGCGCCCTTGATGGAATGTTAAATTTTTATACTCACCAACTTGAGCTAGCAGGTCTTACCGTGTTATTTTTTGTTTTTTTTTTTATTTTCTATATTATTATGCATTTTTCCATCTATGTAGTGCTGCATTGTTAGTTGAAAAATGCTTTGCTTTTCTTCTTTGACATATGTATGTTTGTATTTTTTGTTCTAATGTTTTTTGTTTTCTCTCTGAAGGAAACACATGTCAGCTGGAGATTACCAAAATGAGGTACTTCTAAGGTATCTTTTTTTTAATATGCTCTAAGGTATCGTTACTTCTAAGGTTGTTTTTTAAAAATAGAAATGGTAAAAAATAGAAATGATATCATTCGTTTTTTAACATTTGTTTGTATTTTGCACTCAAATGGGAGATGAATTATTTGCATATTTAGCATATGTCTAGTGTATATTTGTTTGCTAGATAATAACTTCTCATCTTTAAGTGGGTTGTTATAATTTCAAGAAACCTTTACTTTTAATGTCTTTGAATTGTGAAGTGAATAAATAATAAGATATATATAGAATAGATATATATATATATAAGATATATTATAAAATTACTTTAGGTGATGTTTGTATTGTTCTTCCTTTTGAGTCTTCCAAAAAATTATTGCTTTCTTTCTTCATTTTTGATTTGTAAAATATGTGCTTGCCATGTGCAGTTTTTGCTTTGTGGCGAATGAGTTGTAGCTAACAAACACTATGTGAGATAGTTTACTACGTTTGCGACGAAACTGCACTCGTGTTAAGCGTATTAAGGGCTAGGTATTCCTTATTCTATTATGTTATTCATATAAGACTGTTGCAGTTGCATAAAGTAGGTTAATGTTTTTAATGTTCTTGTAGTGGATGAGATTATAAGAAAAAAATAGGAATGACGTTAGAGAAGAAAAAACGTTGATGAGATTTCAGATGAGAAGAAGGAATTATTAAGCCAGAAGGCAAGGAAGAGTATGCAAGGAAAAGAATAGAAAAGGGTTTGTTTATATCTCATATATTTCATTGTCTTATATAAGATTCTTGAATTGTTGTCACTGATTTATTAAATAGGAAGTATATCGATCATTAGTATAGTTATTATTTTATTTATCAGTGACAAACACATTAGAAGAGGTCTTCTTTCTAGGAGCAATGAGGTTCCTCACCAAAGGAGTTGAGCATGATCAGGTAAATAACTCTTACGAAAACCATTACATATGCACTTAGGGAATGCTTCATTATTTGGAATACCTTGGTGGTTTCCCTTCTTTGCAGAAACTGCCTTTATGAGAAGGACAAAATCCGAACATGATGGGGTGGATAATTATATTAACACTTCTGTTTTATGAAACTTTGGCTGCCAAATATACTGATTGAACTAAATATGATGAGTGTAATAGTTTGCCTTTTTTTCAATGTAGGAAAGAGGCTAACGAAAGATCAAATATTAAGGCAAATATCAATCTGAACCAAGGTATTACCTGTTGTCCAATGTTGTATAGCCTGTAAAGCACAGCGTTTCTATCTTGAACCATGGCTTTTGCGTGGTGATGGAACTATTTCATTAGTTTGAATTGAGGTTCCTCAAGATTTGTACAATCATTTACTCGGAGATGGAGGCATCTGTTAGAAATTTCATAAGTTTCCGCACTTATAACAACTCATTGATTCACAGCATTTGGAGTGAAGTATGACGAAAAACTTTGTAAGAACCAGCAGGGGTATATACACTTTAGAGTACAAGGGTCAAGTATATCACTATATCAATTGATATTGATACTATAAAGGGCGCGCTTGCTACGATCTAAAACTTTACTTCTATGACAAGTGAATATGAGTTAAGAGAATAGAATGAATACTTCAAGTTAAGCTTAGTGCCGCAGCACACTTGGAGTACAATTGTTAAGATTCTGGGAAAGTAATCCATATGCTATTTTCTTCAGTACCTTATGGAATATACAAATTTGGAAGTACAACAAATAGTCTTAAAATCTGATATTGGTTTAGATCAAAAGGAATTTTCAATCTTCATCTGCGCATCACAAGTGCTGGAATATGGATAGAGGCCACAATGCTGTAGAACGAAGAGAACGTGACATTATGGTGTATGTTATTCTAGTTTTAGTCATAGGGGTGCGGTATTATTTGGATGTTATGATCCATTGCCGTATCCACTTCTGTTTCCACTGGTGCAAGTGGCAGCATCAAGGATTAGAAAAGAAACAAAAGATGCAGATATGGATGTCAGGGAGCTATTGTTTGGATGCTAACCAAAAATGTTATCAGCTGATGATTTAACAAAACAAGAAAACAAGAGGTAACAACAATCTTGGTATGTTTAAAATAGCAATATTTTTTTTAATTAATAATAGATCCAAATATAATTCATTGAAAACAGTCTAGAAAAAGGCAAAGAGGAGTAGAGGAATGGTCTAATGTCGCGAGTATTATGTTACAAATTACAAAGCGGTCCTGATGGAAGATCAATTTGTTAGGTTGGGCGATTGTTGCAGCAAATTTGTTGTGGACATGTACATAAAACTTGAGACATCAAGATGGTTATTTTTGATCGTCAGAATGAGATTGGAGCTGAAACATTTATCAAGGGAATGCACGCGCACAGCATTTTCATGGAGAAATAGAGGACTAACGTAGGAAAACGTATTATTTTACCTGCTACATTTATAGGAGGACCTCGTGATATGAGAAGACGTTATATTGATTTTGCAAATGGCTTTAGTTCAGCAGGCTTAGGAAAGCCTGATATTTTTCTAACAATGACATGCATCAAATTGGTTTTGAAATACAAGCTACACTTTTGCTAGGTGAAGCCCCCCCCCCAGCACCCCCAAAACAGACCAGATTTAGTTATATAGTGTTTAGAGCGAAGTTAGAAGAATTGAAAAATGAAATATTCAAAAAGAAATATTTGGACCTATGCCGGCTATGTATATGTTGTGGAGTTTCAAAAAAAGAGGTCTTCCCATGCTCAGTCTTGATTATTTTTAAAACAAGATGCAAAGCTTAGA
>VIGQ01001887.1:0-20000 GCA_009663005.1 Actinidia chinensis
GAGTGGGTATATATGAGAATGAAACTTGGAGGATGGCTATCGGCATAAATAGAGAACATAGGATGAGTCAGTGGGTGTCTTCTTGGAGGGGATTAGGAGGTGTTGTGGTGCTTATGTCCAAAATGAATCAAAATCACATATCTATCCACACTACCACACACAACAAGATAATAGATTTACGTAATTCGGCCAATCATGCATACGTTAAGGAGAGGAATCAATAATCCCTTAATCGAACGGATTACAATGAATACAAAAGGAAGGAGATCATACTTCACTCACCTATCGCCACTCAATCACACTCTCTCAATCTCTTCTGTTTGCCTCTCTGTTCTCACAGCCCACAGCATACCCCTCAGCCAGATCCTCTCTCTATATGCTCTCAGCCACTCTTTGCTTCAGAGAGCTGACATCGCACCCACGCACTCACATCTCTCTGCCACTCCCTACCCAGCACACCCCGTCTTCTCCCAAGGTTCCTATTTATAGAATAAATTAGGTTACTAGTATTTGGGCTGGGTACTTGGGTGTTTGGGCTGGGCTATTGGGCTTGGGCCCACTAGTGTGGGCTGCGGACTTAATCTTGGGATTGGGCTTCCATTGGGATGTATCCCAACAATCTCCCCCTCTACCCATTGAAGGGGTAATTAATGTCTTCAAGTATTCTACCGAAAATTTGGTCCAGCTCCTCCGTAAAATCTGCAAGAAACATTAGAGATACTTTGCCATCATCAACGGGCGATCCACTCCCACTGAAGTGCCCGGCACCTCTAAACGAAAGTGCCTGCACCTCTTCCATGGTGCCCTTGCACCACCACCGGGTGCGCTACAAGTAGTAATTTTATGAGTCATCAGTGGCTCTATCTCTCCTCTTTGTGCGCATAACTGGAGAGATCACTGCCACTGATCAAATAGAGAGTAAAAGAGACTCGTTTCGGCGTATAGCGTTGTAACGGTACAACTCCTCTAAATCGACTATATCTCCTTCTTTGAGTTTCTCTATGGACATCCTACACTAGTTGTACCACTCGTGTTTGGCTAGACTTCTGCATATATATCAAAGCATCTTCCTATACTGTTGTACTACTCTGGATCCTCTAATTACCCATGTGTTTACTTTGTGTGCCTTGTGTCACCAGATGCTCAAAGTATCTCTTGCGCTCTTGTACCACTCTAGATCCTTTCAAGTACTCTAACGCTTACTTTGCGTGTCTATGCAATGGTTGCTTTCCTTTCTTCATTCTTCCGCTAATACTACTGAACCCATGTCGGACAACAACTCCCTCCTATCTAGACCACTCCCCTTTAGTCGGTAGAGCCTTTCAGTCTTCCTTCCTCGAAGCATCTCTTGTTTTCCTTGGAAAATCTAAAATTTATCCAATAGCTTCAAATTTGAATCTCCATGAAAATCAAATTTTTCCATACCATAGAGCAGCCTACCCTCAATCAGAGGTCACAAAGTTTCCACCGTCTGTATGTGGCCACTAGACTGTTCAGTTGCCCAACAATTTGGTCGTCATGTTGTTAGTCCTCCGTACAAGTCCCTAGCATACTGGTAAGCACATTCCGAAATCCAATCTGAAATTCTATCTACCGATGCTGCTAGAAGAAACATCCTCTTAGCATAAATTCTCACTAGCGGTTGTTTCTGCCTCTGAAGATTAATCATGTGTTTATACTTGGGGCAATTCCCTGCCCCTCCTATCGCATAAAAGCACTAAAAAATGCGACCTTTGGATTATGATCTCGGCAGTTTTCTGCCAGTACCTCTGTCCTGACCCAACCTCTTTCTCTGGAACGCTCGTATGGGTTCCACAACTGTATCCCCTCTAAAGCTTCAAGTCACAAGTCACTTCATCAACAGGCTTTGTCCGAGATATCTTCACATGGTACATCTTCGCCAACTTGTCAACAACTCATAAGCACTAATATCTTGTGCTACATGTCGATACTAATCCACTGCTGATCTGCCCATCGTCTTTGGTTCATCTTCGTCATGTATTTATCCTTGGTTTTACAAGGAGTCATCCGTAGTTGAAAATGTGATTTAGAGCTCCCAAACTACTCGTCATCTTACTTCTTACTCATCAAAGCAAAATACTGAAAACCCAAACGTGCGGATGAATTCGAAATGCCGCGAAAAAACTCAAAAGGGACTGAAACTGCAAAATCAGACACTTCTGGGACCAAATTGATTAAATCAGAAACTTTAGAGACTAACATGTAAATTACAATACCTCTGGGGACTAATCTGTAATTAATAATAATTCTAGGCACCAATCTATAATTAATAGTAACTTTAGAGACCAATCTATAATTAATAAAAACTTCTAGGGACCAAACTGTAATAAAAAAAAAATTAGGGACCAAAATATAATTACTAGAAACTCTGGGAATTAAAAGTATAATTTATCGATCAATGGTCAACGGTCAAACTAGACGGTTGGTATCATGCTGACATCAGCAGTGATGTTGTTGGGAGAATAGTTTAAGTATACACGGCTGAGAATAGTTTGTTATTCAATGGGTCACCAAACAAATGGGATGCACAGCGTTGATATGGGTAGACTTCATTGATTATTATTTTGTTTAAAATGCATAATGGAAATTTAAAAAAATAAATAAATTATCTTGCAAGTTTCTTGCTATTCAAATCAGAAAACTTATATTTTTCTATCATTTTCTTGGAAAATCTTCTACCCAATCAAACATTTATGAAAAAATATTTTTATTTTATTTTCTTTCAGTTCTCTTTCTATCATTTTTATTTTTCATTATTATTTTTCATCCAAATCAAACAAACACGTGATTTTATTTTCGGAGGAGTATAATAACTTCATTAATAATAAGAAAAGTATCAGTTGACATAGTTAAATAACAAACCCCACTATCAGAAAGAAAACTCAATCGAGACCCCAGATAATGAATTCAGGGCATGTTTATTTTAGAGATAATAATGTCGGATTAGATTACAAATTATATGGGGCCATTAATTGTTGGAATAATTGGTGTTTATATCAATTTTGAGGCCAAATTAAGGTTGAAACCACATGTCCTTTTTAGTTGGTCCAAGTTGCTTTGGTTATTTTTCATAAAAAGATGAAGAAGAAGGCATTTATTTGACTTTAATCCATGAAGGTTTGAAGAAATAATGCTTCTAAAGTAGTACCATGAGTATGAATTGTGGGTGAAATCAAATATTTGTCCCACATTGTTTTTTATAAAAAAAAGCAATGGGTATAGTAAAGTCTAAGTTTGGTTAAGAGTTTGGGCCCAAGGGACACCCACTTTTGTGAAAGGGGAAAAGGACCTATATAACCCATGGTCGACTCATTATCCCACACGCGAGCGCCCCGCCGACGTCTGTTCGGTTCGGGTCGGGTGCGGATGTGGGTTTTGTAAATTAGTAATATAAAAGGTTTAGGCCCTATAATAATTATTTTTTAGTTTTGAATGTAAAATTCAAAAAGCCAAACCATTGTAACTTCCCTTCAAGGTCGCAGTTGGTGCCGAAAGGTTGCAAAACTCCTCCTAAAGGTCGTTTGGTGTTACTTTTTCGAGGGGTGCGAATATTTCTATAAATAGAAATATTGCACATCTGTTTTATCGTGAGAAAAATACAAAGTTCTCTTCTCTCTCTCTATTATAAAGAAATCGAAGTGCTGCCAAAAATTCTGGTGAAGTTCTATTCGGAATTTCCAGCAACTGTATAGGCCGGGAGTTTTCAATTGATTTACTTCTGATTACCGTATTTGGAAAATTCTTTATGAAGTTCAACCTAGGTTTTATTTATATGATTGTTGTATACGCTCTGGTGAATTTTGTTAAATTTAACCATTTCTTTTTATGTATTTGTATTGAATTTTAATATTAAAAATTTTGCAAAATTATTAGTATTTGCTTGTGTAGAAAATACTGTGACAGTATCATGTCAATGATTTTATCAAAACTAAGTTTCAGGTTTCTGTATGAATTTAATGTCATAATTTTGTGTAAAATTAGACAGAAATTCCTCTTTGATATCATTTTATATCACGTTTATATTGTACATAGAGATAGTAGAATCTAAAATTTGCTCCGCTGGACCTAAATATTATAGTGCTACTTATTCAGGTCGTGATCCTTGTAGGGAGATAGACGCCCGTTAGACACCATGAGCCACATGTTGATGGGCGAATCTGTCTTAAGGGAAGATGGTCCAACACTCGACTTGACCGAACATTTTCTATATTTTTCAAGTTAGTGTATAAATATTGGTTGTCTAATTTTAACAAAATCCATAAATTTATAATATTTTTCACATTATTTATTAAGTCTTTTATAAAGCATGTTTCGATAATATTCCAACAAACAAGACAGATTGTTATTCATTTTTTTATTTATTGGTATTGTATGGTGATAAATTTATAAATTGGCATATAGGTGTATATGGTAGGATTTATAACCATATTTTATTTTTTAGATTTAAACAACTGTTTAGTTAAATTTCAAGTGAAAGACTGGAGAGTTTTGAAGGGCTCTAAGGTATTTAAATTAAAATTAATAGTATCAGGCACTGATAGTTTATCTTAATGATATATAAAATAAAATCTAAAAATATGCAATTGATAAGAGCACGCATATATGGCAAGGAAACATTTTAGAAACTTCAGAAGAAAAACTTACAGAAAGCAAAGAAGGTGGAGACAGTCGATGGCAAACAGGGACAACATCAAAGATGTTTGTCGAGCAGCAACAAGTCTATAGAACTCATTTTGTCTCTCTAGAACTCTAAAAAAATGCTTATGAAACAATGCCCAAAAGAAGATGGCTATTTATAGAAATTTAAGAGGTGGGAAAAATCCCGCCAAATGCACCCTTAAGGTGAGTCATTTGGTGGGCCAAACTACTGTTACAGACAATTGGAAACAACTGGCATGTAGCCAAGCCCGTCGCGCGTTTCCACCAAACGATGCCAAACAACCCTTAAGGGCAAGTGGGCACTCTGGTTATCTGGGTCTGAACTGAGCTTAGAGCAAATCAGACCTCGGCACGTGGAACCGCAATAAGCGAAGTGACAGATCTGTACAGGGAAGGGACAACTTGCCAGACTTGGCACAACTTACCCCACCGAGGCTTCAAGCTCAAACTTTAACACCAAGTAAGTCAGACATCCACCTATCTGACCTCAGCTATTGTGGCTCCAAACTAATACGAATCTTGAAGAGCAATTGTAAGGGGAGAAAATACCAAGTACCGACTCTGGAGGAGCTCGGTCAATATGCGGTGGTCGTCGATTTACTAAGTACTAGCCCTGATGACGCTAGTAGAGGCACCAATGCTAGACTGTGCTTACATCAATCGACAGGGTCATTGCCGTTGGAGCTTGGCCAAGACTCAACAGTCGAACACAAGCCCAAGGCACATCAGGTGACATAAGGTAACTAACAGGGCGATGTTTCTTTTGATAGCCCCCATACTTGAATCGAGAGTCAGTGACCTGATGGCTAGATACCCATAATCCGTAGAGGCATGGTTAGGTCAGTGAGTAGCTGAGTCAGTCACCTACTCACTGACACAACAGCCAACGTATAAGGGTACGCTCCCGCTTGCCAGTTGGCCCAGTGACATGATAGTTGATACGTCCCGCTACGCGCCAAATTTCTATACAATATGACACTTTATTCTTTCAAAGATATGCAATTTTAGCTACTCTAAGCTTATACACTCTCTCTACGTGCTCTTTGTGTCTATCGATAATCTAACTTGACCGTCGGAAAACCATTTTTTAAAAACTGCTCCGGCGCAGACGAATCATTGTTTATGTGTTACAGTTTGGACGCAACTGCCAAAAGCCTCCATCAGCCTTCTCCAACCATTATTTTGCCACTATAGGTGTCTATCTTTGATTTTTTCTCTTCCATTCTTCAAATTTTCACACCCCACAAAACACAACAACACACACACACACATATCCATATATTTTAATATTTGACCAAAAAAAAATTAATAAAATGTTCAAAGTAGAAGATACTTAATATAATATTATCATTTACTTACATTAATATTCGACTACAAAAACTTCAAATAGGAAATTGATCACAAACACCGATAGAGTTATTCTAAGTAAAAATTATCAATCAAGCAAATATTAGTGTTTTTTGTTTTATTCTATTTAGTATATAATTTTTAATTCCTAGTTAGATTCAAATGTATGTCCACTGTAGAAAATTTATTATTTGAGTGATCAATTTGATAATTCATAATTTAAATTTAAAATGTAAAATCGTGGACAAATTTAATTATTTGAGATGAAATAAAGATTGAAAATGAATTTTGATTTGAAAGGTATATTGTTTTGATAAAACAATTCTCATTTGATTTTTTAGTCAAAACATTATTGTAAAAAATTATAATTTTACATCTATTTATCACTATTAATTCATAAAACGTTATTCAACATAAGTCCACCGAAAAAATATACAAAATAGATTTGGTACGTGATTGATAAATTTATCACTCGTAAATTTTTAAATGTTGTTAAACATAAAAACTACTACATAAAACACAAAACGACCAATTTATATGGACTAAAAATTTATCACTATTACATTTTGAAATGCTATTGAAACATATAATTAATACAATAAAAAATATAAAAATATTAATATTTATAATGAGTGACAAACTTTCACTTAAGTTTATATGCCATCAATATTCTAAATTACTTACCAGGAGAAAAAAACCATATTTTTTGTTTATAACCGATAAGTTATCAATGGTTAAATTTTTATGTCTAAAAAATTACTTTTTTTTATGTTATGTTCATAATTTTTCATATTCGATATGGATGTTGTTGATAGATTTTGTTGAGAATGTTATAAAAATATAAATTTCTTAAAATAGATTATGCAAAACAAAATTTATGATATTTTAAATTTATAATACAAAAATAAAAAATACGCATCACATTAGCACTCTCTAACACAGAATTGTGTGTGGATTGTGTGCAATTAATTGGACAATTATATAATCTTACTTGACAAAAAGACTTTGTTGATTAAACTTTCTATTGCAAGATGCCAGATATAAATAGTCCTAATAAACCAATAACCCTAGGGTAATTATCCATATAATTAATGGGCCGAGGTAAAATGTGCCAAAAAAAAAGTTAGAATTCCAATGTACATTTTAAATATGTTAATATTATATCACATATTTTTCTATATTTTTCAAAAATATCAAATTATTTTTTTCTATATAGAATTTTTATATAGAATTTATAAAATTCAGGTCAATAATGTGACATTAACATTATTATGATTTTATGCCATTTTAATAGATAATAGATATTATATTTAAATATAATAAATTCCAAACAATCATTTATCAATTGGTATGTATAAAAATTGTATTTGTATATTATTTATTTTTGTGTTTTATGTTTTTGAGAGAGAGAATGGGGGACTAGGGATGACAACTACGTCGCCTTGAAGACTAATTAAGTGTGAGAATGTGAAATATTTGTAGAAGAGGATGCTGAATCGCTGATAGTATTGGGCTTTTGAAGAACTGCAAAGCCAAAAAACGTTTTGGGTTATGTGTGTGTGTGAGAGAGAGAGAGAGAGAGTAGATTCTCATATTGTCCCGTCAAAAACAAAGAGGTCGGTGGTTCCCTCTAAGATTATTGTCCCATTGAAAACTTCAATCCGATCAAATACCAAACAAAAACCACCTCTCCCTTCCCCCACAAACATTTCTACAATTGTTATAGCTTAATTAATGATATACCAACAGTCAAGGAACTAGATAAATTTGTATTTTTTTACTTGTTCCCTTCCTTCCGCTTTGTTTGTACCCTTTTTCGTTTTTGGATATCTCAAAAAGTTTTTAATCTCAAAAAATTGACAATCAAAATATGCCAAACTTTTTAAGCGTAATAACTTGCACTCTTTAAAAAGTTAATTTTTTAAAAAAAGATATACAATTGGGACCGAGGGCAGTACCATTCTAAAGGACAAAATTCATTAAAATATGTGTATATATATATGTGAGTGTGAATGTCTCATTCTGGAAGATAATTCTAGAAATTCTATAATTTACAATAGTATTTATCGAATTTCATGCTTTTATAAATAGATGATGCATAAATATATCTGTATATATCATAATGATAGAAAGAGAGAGAGGATGGGGAGAGAGAGGGGTTTCATGACTAGTACTTCTGAAAGAGACCTCATCCTTGAAAGGCCTTTATGATTTGTCTTTAATTTGGTGCATGTGATTAACATGCTTGAACAGGTCAGACCAAACTCCGTATGACAAACCTAACTTTTAGACCAAAGCGAAAAGCATGTTATCTGACCTTTTGTCTTTCTAACCTTCCAACCTCATCAAAGAAATACATCCTAAACACTTAGTTTAGACTAATTCTAAAAACTAATCTTTGTCCTTTGTTCATCTAAATTAACCTATATATATAATATAATATAACTTAGAATTTGGTGATTAAAGTCTCATCATTATCTTCCTTTTTATAACATAATCATTCTAGCCAAGACGTTGATTAGCATAAATTTAAAACAGTAAACTTGCCTCCTAACTAATTACGTGACTACATATACATATAATATACAATCCATATGACATCCAAAGTTGATTTTTAAAAGGTTCTGTTTGAAAGCTACCCTTACACACAATGAAAATAAAGTGGTTACAAGTTGCTGCAATATCTAGTGGCTGCTCTAAAGTATATGAATTGAGAGGCAAAGATACAATACCCATGCCCAGTTGCCAATAACAAACCAAATACTGGCCATTGTGTGTGAGTGTCAGTCAACCCAATGTTGACTCTCGATGGATTAGTGGGAAAATGCAAACTATCATTCTATCACCCCAAAAAACGGTACTGTTACAACGGACGAGTCAATATTTTAATTTTGGCCCGGTAAATACGTGTACCGAACAAAAATTTCAAAAGGAAAAGATGGAATATAATAATAAATTTCTACTGATTTTAAAAAATACAAAACATATATTAAACATTCTTTTGATTCACAAGGAGTACCAAATTATAGCAACTTCAAACTAAATATAACTACTAGAGGTGATTTGAGTTGTGCTCGATTATCCATGTCATTAAAAGCATACAATGGTAAAATTATCATAAATGTTGTGGTAGGAAATCTGGTACGAGCAACAACAGTTAGAATTGTTCAGTAATGACTCGGTAACTTGCGCAAGGAAGCCAATGTCACCGGCTAGAGTGAGGCCAGCTCAAAAACCCTTTCGGTGTTCGAGTGAGATCAAAGTGAACTTGCTAGACCAAAGCACATCAAAAAATAGTGCAAGGGCTAAGAAGTGAGGAGATTGTGTTACCCCCTTTAGGGATGGTGAGTAGCCTTTATAAATGGACAGTTTACAGACGTACGAGGGAGACCGCGGCGTAATCATGGTTGACCAAATAAGGAAGTCGTTACCGAAGATCGAAAGTTAGACAGGCCCGGGAGTGAAGGCAAATGGAGATCGTACCGCAATTGTATGAGACTAGATGGACGATGGAGTTGAAGTTACCTCGATCTAAATATGGGCGAGGTAAATGCTAGTAGTCATTGGGATTTGGGATATGGCGGATATGGATGGTGTTAGGAAGTTGGGACATGCTGAGTGGCAATCTTGAGAGATACTGGCCGACATGTTCACCTTGGGCTCTGAATCATTTATTTGGAGTTAACTTTTTTAAAAAAAGGGGTCGGTGAGGATTCACCCTTCATCAGGGTCCCCCATACTTCAAGATGTGAAAAAATTCATTGACATTATCGAGTAGCAAATCATAGGATGTTGAAATGATGTAAGCATGCAATGATGGCGTGCTCTGCAGAGGGCAACACGTGTATATGCAAATGAAAGGTGCATACCTTCATCTATAAATGGACTACAAACATTCTCGATGCGGACAAGTTAAGATGTTTACCATTTTCAGATTCTGAGGAGAAAAAGTAATGACTTTGACATGGACAATTGAGTCTGTGTGGCGTTCCAACAGTGAAAGAATATGTGGGGGTAATACACTGCGCTAGAGCTCTTGCTCCCAAAAAAGAAAAGGACAGAGTCCAGAAACCATTGTACTTTACAGTCAGTAATTCTTAATAGGGGCATAGACAAAATATCCGAAAAATCAAAAGCTCGTTATGCACTTATGATCATAGCAAGAAACTCTTGTCACTATTTCCCAAGCACCCCCTATTATTGTGCTCACATATTAGCCATTCACAAGCAAATTCTCAATGACTTAACACTCAGCACCTCCGGACGGTTTACTCCAAGTGTCCCATTGAATTAGGCAAGTTTCACAATCCACTATCGGCCAAGGATGGTTTTATCAAGGCCTAAGTATTTGGCCGATTTCATAACTAAATTTACAGCGCTGTTGCTTCCAGATCTTGGACGAAATCCTCGAGCCGGAAGTCGGGAAAAGCGACTCACGAAATGGGAGCCTATTCGTGAATTGGATTGTCCCAACCAACATGGTTTGGTGCTGGCATCGTACTCCAAAACCCCTTCAGCAGAGAAGATGGAATTACACATCTACATTGGGTTCCAAAGCCACAAACAACGAACAGGCAGGAATACCGAGGCTCTCCCGCTAGGATTAAGGGATGTGACGGAGCTTATTAAAAGTAGATACTTAAGACATTACGCGACTCCAGCCATGGTGAAACAAGTTCAAGGAGATTACCTCGCCAAAGACTCCGACGGGTTGCATATTTAGAGAGGTAAAGGCAATAGTGATTTGAAGATTAAAGATTTTAGGATCCGTCAAATTCCCTTGAGAAGAAAAACAAGCAAAGTCGACGAGCAATTAGAAAACTTGGCCTCCGCTATTGATTTCATTCTCGGATAGAAAATGTTCCTTTTGAATTCTGCTAAACCCAAACATCAAACGGGTACCAAAATCGTTCTACCAAAACAACAACGGAACTAACAGGTATGGATGGCACATCGCCGCCTACCTCAAAAAAACTAGAGACCCTACCATCCGGACAAACTCCAAGTATGAAAATTAGTATAAGCTGACAAATTTGTTTCCTCCATCGGACACATACAAGAGGGTCATTCTCAGGACCACTCATAAGATGTCTCTGACCAAAGGTCGTGGCAACAATTGGCAAATTATGTGCTTAGAGATATTCATTGAAGGCATCTGCAAAAAAAACCACTCTAAGACCTTGATCACTGGATGGAAAGATAGTTGCCAAGGGTTATTTTGAGCCCCCTATGGAATTATGGAACAAGATGCAATGGAGTTCACCAGGAAGTGCGAAACAAGGTCAAAGGTGGGCTCCGGTAAGTCGCCTTTCCCCTAACTAGATAAGTTCCAATGAGCAGCCCAAGTCATTCGCCCCAAATGGGGGATAGTGCGACCAATTGTCACAAGGTTTGCTTGGTTAATCTCGCCTTTCACCCAATGGAGCTAGTTCCAATGAGCAGCCCCAGGTCCATTCGCCCAATGGGGATAGATATACTCGGGACCCACTGCTCAAACTCCATTACAAAGGAAAATTTGATGTCGCCATAGAGTACTGCCACTGGATGGATTAGAGGCAGAACCTCTCGCCAAAATTACTAAAAAAACACCAGGAACTTTGTATGAAAAAATAAATAGTAAAAAGTGGGGAGAAACGAAGAGGGAGGGGGTGAGCGTAATCATCGTCGACAATCCAAAGTAATTATACAACGACGGTTTAAGTATGTTATTATGACCCTCGCAATATCTATTCATTTTTCCGTTGCCCAATCATCCTCAGGGACGACCAAAGTGGAGGGTCACCAATGGGACGATCTGAGGAACCTGAGGCAAGGCTATAGAGAAATTAAGAGCAGATGGATTTAGACTACTCTAAGTGTATCGTGAGCCTTATTCACACGACGAGTAGGATCCCATAAGGGTAAGAGCCCATACCCTCTGGTGTACGGGAGATAGTAAGTCACACGCAGTTAGGAATTAGAAAAGGGAGTCGTGGCCGAGGCGCAGTTGTGTCTGGCGGGGGGGGGGGACCGCCCATAAGCGTTTCAGGTCACCAAGTAGATAATAAAAGAGCAAACACCGTGCAATTGGTCCTAAAGGAGTCACTTCACCACGAGGAACTTAACGCTGAAAGCTTAGCTAGCACTACAAAAAAAGGTTAAACAATGACGGAAATGCCCGTGACAAAGGTAAAATCGTCATCAAATATGTCTATTTTGTGAGAAAAAAAATTATTGGTTCATTAATACGGGGAACAAAAACATTTAAGGTGACAAAAAAAAATGTAACCATATATTGTTCATTAGTGAGGAACAAGATAAATTGTCACTGAACAATTGGACGAAAAAAAGTTTAGGTGATTGACTTACATTTTTCGTCACTAATATCTTCCCTCCCCCAAAACTAAAACCAATAGGTTGACAAAAAACTTTCTCACAAAAGAAGGTGATTGCGTGAGAAAAAATTATTTCGTCAAACAAAATTATTTTGAAAATAATAAGTGACAAAAATCTTTTCTCACAAAAGGTAATGTTTGGATGAGGAAAGTTATTTCTTCACCCACTATATTTATTTTGTGTGAGAAAATTTATTTAGTCACCCAAATTATTTGAAACGAATAAATAAAAAAAATCCTCACAAAGGTAAGCGTTTGGGTGAGGAAAGTTTGTTTTGTCACCCAATATATTTATTTTGTGTGAGAAAAACTGTTCGTCAAATAAATTAGTTTGAAATGAATCTGTGACAAAAAAAGTTTCTCACAAAAGGTAAAGTTTAAAGTGCTTGGGTGAGGAAAATTGTTTTATCACCAATGTATTGATTTTGCGTGGGAGAAAAATGTTTTGTCACCCAATTTATCATAAAGTCATAGGTGACCAAAAAAATCATCATAAAAGGGAAGTAATGGGGAGTAAAGTTTTCGTCACCCAAATTAATTACTTTTGCTTTTGAGAAAACTTTTTTCATCACCAGTTATTTGAAAACCATAGGTGAACCAAAAATTCTCACAAAAGGAAAGTGGTTTATGTGAGGAAAATTATTTTGTCAGCACCAATTTATTAAAGGTTTGTCGGGCTGGGTAGCGGGTTTTATCAAAAAAAAAAAAAACTATTTTACAATCGAGACCGTTAATTTTGTTATCCTTCAATATTAACTTATTTCGTAAATTTTGTCGATCGAGGGTTGATTTGAGTTTAGAATTAAGGTCTTTCATCGAGACAATTGAAAACTATTATGTAATGTATTCTTTTAGTTAATGTCTACCAATCGATCAATTTATTTGGGTACAAAGATGAACTCCCATAATATGTAAAAGATTGACGATTCTGATTACCGAAATAAAACTCAAGTGAGGCGTAATTTTCACCTGATCACGCATACACCGGAACGGATCTACGATTTTGTAATTAATGAGAAATAAACGAGACGTGAAACCCAAAATGGTTTAGATTCAAATGATGTAATAATTACTTGTACGGACCGTTAAAAATCTATTCGTTCAACGCGTTGATAACAAACTAAGGTATGTATTGTACCGGAATATATAGTAGGTTACGCACCCATGGAAATCATGATGATCGAGATCGTTGATTTTGTGTGTATTTGATTAATTTGTTCTCGTAAAATTTTGTCTATATTGAATTTAGAATACTCTTGATGGGACAAAATTTATTATTTGAATGATACTTTTATCCGCTTAAATTCTATCGATCTGTGATCACTTTATTTTGGTCAATAAACAATTAATGTCCTCTGTATATGGAAGAGATAGACTGGAGAGGAAAAACGAAATAAATGATTCGCGGGAAAAAAAAAAAAAATTATTGGAGGGAAAACGAAATGAATATGAAACAAATCAAGAAAATAATAAATAAAAATGATTGACAAAAAAAAAGAATCTAAAAAAAACGAAACCGTGTCTACCATTCAATTGGCTTTGCAATTGCCTTCTAATTTTATATGTTCAACTATTTATTTGTAAACTAAGTCTTGTGTTGTAATTGACTATATAGTAGTGCAAAGACCTAAAATACAATCATGTGATGATCAAAACAGTTGATGTTTTGGGCACTTGTCAATCGGTATCATTCTCGTAAAATTTGGGGCTCGATCGGGTTTTAGGAAAGCCTCTATCGGAATACATTTCATTATAAAATGATAATTTTCATCCGATGACGTGTAATATTTTTAAAGGACCAATTTTACAAAAATTGCCTCATCAAGTATGTAACGTGGGGCATGACGTCTTTAGTAACCACTTCTTGGAGACATATAATACTATGCTTTTTGACTTATTATATTATTTTAATAGCACTTGACATATATAGCGTAGCCTCTTCATCGGTGTTCAAATAAGAAATTTTGTTAGGATTTAAACCTTGTTGATTGGAGGGAAAAAAATTAATTTTAGGGGAAAAAATAAAAAAAAAGGTTGGAAGAAACAAAAAGAAGATACCAAAAAAAAGGAAGGAAAAAGAAAAAAGAGTGTGTACAGTATACTCCAACAGACGTTAAGGAGTATAACCTTACGTTCTAGGTCAAAAAATAACAAAAAGAGAGAAAGAGAGGAGCGCAGGGGATCTGTGCCCATCCGCGTGATGAGCGACGGTGTGACGGGACAGCGCGAGACGGCAAAGCAGATCCGACGTGTGGACGGCGGCCAAGAGCAGGTTTGACGTGCGGACGACAAAGAGCACGAATACGAGGCAAATCTAACTTGAGGTATTTCTCTCTTTTCTCTCTGTCTATGCGACGAAAATCTAATCTGAGATCTAATTGAACAACTATTTGTATCTCTGATTTGCTGACAATTCGAAACGATTTGGGAGCTTATGCTTTGAGTTTGGTTGGCGAGGCACAATTTGGGTACGAAGGACGATCATTTCCTGAGTTGTCTACACCTGTTGTGAATTTGTCAATGTGAGCATAATTTTTTTGCTCCTCTGTTGGGTTCACATGTTTATTCAATTTAGTTTTTGATATTTGTGTTGAATTTGATGATTTGGATAATGTTTGTGAACAATACGATTGTTTATTGGTTTCTTTATATAGTTACAGGGTATTAGACAAAGAATTGCCATTAAGACCAACCAAGTTCTCTCTGATGAGTACTGGCATTGACATATTACAACCGGCCGGCCTTCCCTCCTCACTACGTTGTCGTATTCAGCTCAGTTTATGAACAAAGTGACAGATGCCCACTCAATGCCTGCGTATAAAATTAATGCATATGTTAGGCATATCTATACAAACATAATATATGTGTGTGCACCACCTACCTATATTCAAAGATAGACACTTTAGTTACTGGTTTGCACCTAACTAATAGATCTTCAGAAAATGATTTTCTTTTGATTTGACACCTTAACACATATTTGAACTACATATAAAATGTGCTTGAACATTGTTATTAACTTTTTCTTAGTTCTTATATATACAAAATGTTACCAATATCCTGATTTTTTCTTAAGATCATCTCTGGGCCATTGCCATTTCAATAAAGTTGATGCAGCTTGTCATTTGCTTTAGCCGTCTCCCATCCATAACAGGACAACTATTTATTGCATCTGGTAAATGATAATGCTTGATTCCTTCTGTTAAATTTTTTTTTTTGAGAAATGCATTTCTTCTGTTAATTTTACCAGCTTGATAATGCAATTGGTTTATTTATTTGAGATCTGCCTAGATTCATAAGGGAAAACCCACACACGTAAATTCTCAATGAGTGTTAGGGATGATTCTCTTTGTCATTTATACTCGTGATCTAAATGTATTTTAGGTGATAATTTTTTTATAATTGAAGAGAGTTTCCAAAATATTTTTTGGTGATTAATTTCGTCACGATTGGATTAATTTAAAAATAGAGGTGACAAAATCTTTTCTCCCCTATACTAATTTTTAAATTAAAATTTTATGTGATGAAAGTTTTTTCCTCACTACCTATGCTGTTTTTTAGACATATTGTTGACAAAAAGATATCAAAATATTGACGAAATTTTCTACATTAAAACGTCATATAGGTGACAAAATTATTTCGTCATATTAAAAACAGTTACTGGGATGACGAAAAGTTTTCCCACCTATGTGCTTGCCGTCATCATGTTTCTCAACATTGTGACGCGAAATGAATAGTTGGTGACAAAAAGATTTTTTCAAAAGTGACAACATATTTTGTCACAAAACATTTATTATAGGGACAAAAAAGTTCATCACAAAAATATCACCTATAGGTGACCAAATAAAAATTTTGTAACCAGGAGACTTTTGTGACGACCCTTTGGTGAGGGGGGGAAACAATTTCGTCACTGTCCGTTTTGTACCTATATATTTGGAGAAAAAATATTATACAATTTGAGGACAATTTAATTCTCACACAAATAAAAAAGGGTAGGGGAGATGTCGCGGCTCGACGTGGAAAGGCCCAAAACAAAGTATCAGGGTTTCCAGGACAGAAACTTATTAGTTAAAAGACATGGGCGGGAAGAGGGCCCTTCTCCACCCTTAGAATACCGGACATTTAAAGAGTACTATCAATAATCATATTGTCAAGGTCGGCTAAACTTATGGGGTTTAATAAAATAGCCAAAATTTTTTAGAATTATGAGTATCGTCACCATGATATGGTAGCCCTTTATCGACAAAAATACTTCACCAGTCGATAGGGTGATACGCAAATTCAAATTTTAGAATGAAGTCGCCGTTGAGAATAAGATTGCACAAATTTTGAGATTTATTGGTTCGCCAAAAATGTTAGAATGAATGTCGCTGTGTGAATAACATCACCATGATATTTCGCCAAAATAAACATTTTTCCAATTTGATGATCACTAATTTATGACTTTGCAAACGTCTCACTCTATACACCCAATGAATTGATTTTCCAAGTTTAGACTGCTGCTAGTGATATCGCCTGATTAAATTTAGCCGCCAATTTCAAGGAATGAAGGCATGAGGTGATATTTCATCAGATTATATTTGGCTGCACATCTTTCTCTTCCTCTCGTCTTCATCAACCAGGTAAGGATGATAGGAAGATCGTGGATATCTAGGTCGGGATTAAGAATGGCATAATTGGCTTATGCCCAAATCAAAAAACCTCGCCAAAAAGTCTTGAGGAAACCGTCCTTTCACAACTTTCTTGTAATCGGTCTAAGTTTTGTGAACTCGTCAATTGCCGACGTCTGGTTGAGGGCCTCAGCTTTCCTTCTCATTGGCATTTCTTCTCGTGCTTCTTCATGGCAAAATGTCATGTTCCTCTTTAAACTTCTTAGCTTCATTGGCGTGCGCTCTTTCAGTCTCAAGCTTCGGCCACCCTGTCTCCAGGTCTTTAGCCACCTATTGAGCATGAGTCATCTCATCTTGAATAGATAAGGCATTGGCCTACTGGGTACCTCGCCTCCTCTCACATTTTCTTCTAGCTGGAGGCGAGGAGAAGAGGAAGAGCCTAACACCAATGCCTTATGACAGACAATGACCTGATTGAATACTTGTAAATGTAAAAGTAAGACATGATTTGGATAGAAATAACCACCTTGCTGAGGGAGTGAAGGAACCAATTGGTCGCCATGTTGAGTCCAACCTATTCATCGTCTCCTTATAAGCGGGCAAGCTGCCGCCTTGGGAAAAATTCTCTGCCACAACAGAATTGCTACGGTAGAGGCTTCAAGTCCCAAAAACTCCTGGAGTTGACTGGGTCCCCTCTCCAAGAGCTGCAAAAGTGACAGGTCTTGGCGTTGGCGACAGTAAGAAATGCATTGGATTTGGCGAAGCCTTGGTAGCGGGTCCCTTTTTCTTTTCATCACGGTAGGGTAGGGCCCCTTTCATTTTAATAGGCGAGATGTCTAACGCCTTCTCTCAGGCCCCCGCTTCTAGACTATAGGATACCCTTCCCCATTTGGGGATCACACCATTCGCTTTTGCAACTGTTGCGAGGCTTCTTTAGATCCATCTTTTGACATCACTTGCATAAGAAATATAAGTTAATTAGGAAAAAGGATAGGCGATTTGAAGGAAGAATTCAAATAACCAATCCGGATCTTAGCTTAGAGGGGGGAGTGTGAAGACAACTAGGTTGTAACTCAAGCTATATGGTCCCATGAAGGAAAGAGTCTGAATTTTAGCCTTGAGCATGATAACAAATCTGGTCGGGGAGGAGAGGCAGGTTTCCCGTTGTCTAAATAGGTTAGTTTGAAAAATTAAAGTTGCATAGAGAATTGGCAATAAATGGCATAGAGAACAAATCCTGAAAAATTATTTTGAATTTTATTTGTATAAAAAATATCAAAATAATTAGTGGTTAAAATTTTTGTGCATGGTAAGCATGATAAGTTGGATAATACATTTATTTAATGTATCTTATAGCTACATGTGTTTTTTGTCTTGACCATACTTATGTATTAATTTATGCGTAAAAGCCTGATCTGTATTTTAACAAATTTTAATTACTAGAATGGTTTTAATTTCTTTTTTAGAAATTAAATGGGATTATTATGATTTCTAATAATAAGAATATGGAATAATTAGCAAATTATGACAGATGTTTTAGAAATTAAATCAGTGTTATTCTAAGATTTATAATTTAAGAATATGCGACATATGATATATGTGTGATAGAAGTTTATGTGCTAGAGTTTTTATTATTATAAGAAATTATTGTATTTTTTAATCATAAGAATATGCTAGTGTTCGCAGACTATTTGAGATAATGCGAACATTTGGAAAAGAGGTGGGTCAGAATGGTTACTGAGAATGAATACCCGAAAAAATCCTGCACACCATTGTTCTTTTGTATTACACACAATGATTATTGTAACGGTCTTAGAGGATATTGTTCCACAAGGCCTATTGCTAGTAAGGGTTATTCCGCGACGGTCGGTGTGATTGAAAGTTAAGAAGTAGGGACCTAGCATATTGAAAACATATGGAAGATTCGACGTATTGTCGCAAGAGGTGTCCATGTCCTGCTTCTTTAAGAAGTTGATGCTTCAAGCACCACCTGAGGGTTCTCACAAGGTGCATATTCTATTATCAGCAAACACCTGAGCGTGCGTGAAAGAGAACGATATTGAAAGAGAACGATAGATCTAAACTCGTAGTGATGAGAGAGACCTTTCTGATTCTTATTAGGTTCTTGTTAGTTATGTTAACTGATGTCGTTAAAAACTTCGAAACTTTTAGTGAACATATATGTATCTAGTATGATATATGTTAAGATGGAAATTGATTATTTAATTGTTAATTGTCAGGTGGTGATTATAGTTCATAGTGTTATTAAATATAATGAAATGTAAATTAAAAAGGTATTGACGACAAGTATTACTTATAGTTGTTCATAAATTCTATGGAGATTAATGAAAAAATTATTTAATGTCATCAATCGCAACGTTATTAATTGTCAAATAAGTTGAGAATTGATGGTATTAAACATAGTGATGATATTGCTTTAGTAAATTACCGTTCAGATTTACTGTCTATAAATACCTAGTTGAGTCAGTAATGTGGTTACTGAAAAAATCTCGTAATGAGATAATGGATATGTACTACTTTGTTAAATGCTAAATAATTCAAAAATGTGGGGGGCAGTTGTATTTTATCAAATAATCATCTTAGAACTTAAATACGTTAGAGTCTTCATTGGTTCTAAAGTAGGAAAGTAAAATTCCCTGTGACGTTAAGAAACAATTACAAAATTTTTTTACCTGCCTACTCTAGTCTTAGTAAAAAAGGAACAGATATTTCTTATTAAAGCAGATTAATTTATTTGTATAAATTAACAGAATTACAATTATAGTTTATTCTAAACTGATGTTCTCAGTACTACATATCACAAAATATTGTGTTAATGCCGGACAGAATTTAGATGAGGTATCGTTAATCAAATTCTAACTTAATGTGAGTGTTTAATCACTAATTTGATCGAACATAGTTGTGCATGTAAATGCCATGATAGATGATAATTTATCTAAGACTCTAGAATCATCCGTCGAATATTCTGAAA
>VIGQ01002067.1:0-2500 GCA_009663005.1 Actinidia chinensis
CATAGCCGTAGAACTTTTAGATTCATATATTTTTTGTTAATATTTCTAACTGATTAATTTTGTATCTTTGCCAGCCTACATAAACAAGACAACATTAACTCTTCCTATATAAATCAATCAAAACACACTCCATAATCCTATTCAGATGAACCAATTATAAACAGTAGAGTTTCATATGAACTGAACCAATTTTCAATGGAAAGAAAAAAAAGGAAAAAGATTACTATGAAACGGTTGGATCCTCAAACTTTTCCTTTTCCCGTTTCCTCCACCAAATCCTTAATCCAAAGAAATACATTAAGTACATATTCACAATCATACAAATCCAATTGAAATCCAATTGGACTGATCACTGATGATGAAATGAATATGCACTTCCAAAAAACCAATTAGTTCTTTCAACAATCAAAAGCGCATGGGGAAAGCATAGTTTCTGCTCAATTTTCAATGAGAAAATATAATCATGTGGATACCACATCTACATTCCATCACTAGTCCTAAAGAGGGAAATTAATGATGCTGCAACTGTAGCGATCACAGAGAGAGAGAGAGAGAACCTCAGAACAGGTGCAGGACGTGTTGATTAAGAGAGAGATTATCTGGGAATGTCGGAGGCGACTGCCATGGCAATCAACACTACGAATCACCGCCCCAGTAAAACCATCCCCTCCATCTTATTACTCCGATTCTTCTTTCCAATCTCTGCTTTCACCATCACTATATACGTATAATATCTACACACTTGTTTATATATCGATTTAACAAAACCCTTCGATGAAACGCAAAAAAACCCAATTCCAACAATGTCATATAAATACAAGAGGAAAACTCGCACAATCGCAACAAACAAGCTCTGAAATTGGTGGCTGTTAAAGCTTGTTGACGTCCCTTCGAATTCCATTTTCTCAATTCCACACAGCACATTTGGAGAATCGAAACGCGGCACTCTCGGTCTTGGTCCGAATCGGCAAAACGGTTGGGGGTCGGGAGCGTTGTACGACGCGAGTGCGGCACACGATAGCGACGGAATGGACATGTGTTGATTTCGGAGGGCGCGTGTGTAGAAATTTCCGTTTTTCACGAGATAGGAACGGCGAGGGTGATAACGTGTTCCTTGATATCTCGCTTTGTTGGACTGGTGACGTTGGTTACACCATAGGAAGTTTTCAAGATTAGTCCAATTGCCCCGGAATTAAAAGGGTAAGGTCCCATCCCCATGGCAATAAGGGTCCGAGGGCCCCAACAATAATTAGGGGGGGGAGAGGAGGTAAGATGGATGGGTGGGAGAGGGGGGAGGAAGGAAGGGGTAAAAAGTAAAAGAGATGGGGTTATAAAACAGGTGCAGTGATGGGAGGGGGAGGATGGGAGGAGGGGTAAGGCCGGGGGAAAGACGGGTGAGGTATGGGGAGTGAGGGAGGGGCAGAGGGTGGAGTGATGCTAAGGTGCATAACTGGTCCTTTATTAAAGAGCTTGGGGATTACTAGTTTTAGCCACTGAAATGAATTGATTTTATATTCTAATCCATTTATAAAATATATTGGTCTAGGCTTAAATTTTAATTTGTAACCCGGCCTGGCCCACATAACTTAATTCTTAATTATTTGATAATATTATTTATTAAAAGAATGTGAAGATATAAAAAAAATGGTAACGTATATACTAATAATATACATTTGAACTATTCGAACGGCTTAAAATTATATTTATGTTTGTTATTAATCGAATCTAATAGTTACTTAAGTTAAAAGAAAGTAAAAATTAAAAGTAAATTCTTAAATGTATTTAAAATTTACAAGCCAAAAATGGTTTAATGGGAGCTTGAGAATATAATTTTTTTAGGGCCTGGTCTTAGAATTCAATAGTGAAGCCCCCATCGGCTATTGGATGGCCTTCAAGTAGGTACCAATGACATGGGATGCCATGTCGCAATAGCTGTAAGGTTGTTTCAGGGAATGAGGATGTCCAAGCGTACTGAATGTGTCATTGGGGAAGTTCTAGGTGGAAAGGATGGGGTGGTAATTCAAAGAGTTTCCTTAAAAACATAGCTGCTAACAGTGAAAAGTATTTCCCTTTGAACCAAGACTGCAGAAGGTTATTTATGTCGTCTAAGAGGGCCAAGTTCAAGAGATGGCGTGCAGAGGAATCGAACTGTACATTGTTTCCTTTAGGCATCCTGCCGATGCCCTTTGCGTGGAAAGATTTCATCGGTGAAAATACATCATTGGTTAGTGAATTCAGTGAAGGCTTGGGGTGGTTCAATCTGATGTTATGCGGACAAAAATTATATTGTTTTTTTATTATTATTGTATTTTAATATTTTTAATAATTACTTATTTAAATTTTTTAAATTAAGGTTTTTAGCTGTTTTTAGAATATTTGGCCATTGGGCCCTGATTATAGTAGCCCATTGGGCTTTGTTTTGCGTTCGTTTAGGGTTAGGTTTATTTTTCTCTATTTAAAAGAGACCTTTTAGTTTTCAATTTGTAGGCAGATTATGAGT
>VIGQ01002067.1:7500-20000 GCA_009663005.1 Actinidia chinensis
AGGAAGAAAAGATTAGCTTTCAGAGTAATGAAGGATTGAGAGCAAAATATGTGCTTTTGGTAAGAAGAAGACAAGTGAATATATAAAAGATATTTGACAGGGAATAAGTGCGAGTGACGCATTGAATCTTGACCAAAAAAAACTAAATAAAATAAAATCGCAATTTAAGATTCATTTGTCATGTGTAGGTGCGGCTGTTGCTCAAAGAACGACTTTTAGGTCAATTTTGTCCGATAAAAAAATCTCTTTCCTAGATCCCAAAATAGTTCTCTTCTTTTTCTCCTTCCGGTTCTTTGAAGACAATTCCGTTTCTTTCCTTAAGTTTTCAACATGGCTTCTTCTTCCAAAATAATTTTAATCTAAATGATGTGCCTAATGTACAACCAGAAATTCGGTGTTCATCATTCTTATCTCAAAAAGGTCCTCGCATGACTAATGGCTCTATGATGCTGGATGATGAACATCGCTGGCACTCAGTAGCTAAGGCATCATTACTCCACGAGTGAAAGTTTTGGCGAATAGGACTGATGAAGAGCTATTCATGAAATCAATGGCACTCAGTATTCAGTGTGCTTCTTCTGTTTCAAATATGGCTCGTCGTCTCAAGTTCGCGGGAATGAAGTTCAATAGCTAGACTCAAGTTTTGAGTTTGCAACGAATGAAAGAGGTCTTCAGCAGGAGAATAAAGAGCTGAAAAAACTGGAGATGGCATATCAAAATGACTTGGGAAAGAAATATTCAGACTGGATATGAACCAAACTGCTTCGGAGCACAGGAGAGTCTCTTTTGCTTGAAGTCCAGAAAAGTTTAAGATTTTCCTCCAAAACTTAAATAAGGTATTTGATTCAGATAGTAATTATTATATAAATAAATAAATAACTTGAACATATTTGCCATATCTGTAGTTCTACTACCAAGTTATCGACGAATGGGCAGAAACGGTTCTCTTGAGTGGTTTGTGAAGATTCAGCCCATTGAACATCAGTACTTATAAATTTTAGTTAATATCTCAATTTTTGAACATGATCACGAATAAAATGATGTCTATTTTCAATATGTTTTGTTCGTGAGTGAAGAATTAGGATTTTTAGAAATATTTATATCACTATATGTCCATCTAATAGGTATGTGATCAACTTTAATTTAAATCTTCAAGTTGTTGCTTCATATAAGAACTTGAGCACAACAACTGCCTGCAGTAATAAGTCTACTTCAGCAGTGAAAAGAGCCACTGAATTTTGTTTCTTGCTAAACCAAGCAACAAGTGAGTGTCCTAAAAAATGGTTTGTTGACACGTACCACTTTTACTTTACGATCAATTTTGTCACCCTATAAAACCTGCATCTGAATAACTTACTAAATCCACGAAAGTGAATTTAGGATACCATAAACCTAGATCTATTGTGCCCAGTAAATATCGAAAAATTCTTTTAACGGCAATTATGTGATTCTTTTGGACATGATTGAATCTAGCACTAGCAAACACTAACATGATATCCTGGCTACTGCCTCAAATATCGGTAAACTACCAATCATTCCTCTATCTTGTTTTAATGTCACATTTTCCCATTTTCATCTTTATCGGTTTAGTTGTTGAATTCATGGGTTGCATAAAGTTTTAAATTTTTCTATCCCAAATTTTCTTGAAAGATCTTTTATTATTTAGATTGATTGATAAATATTCATTTTTAGTTTGCTTGCTTTGAAGACTAAAAGCATTTTATTCACCCACCATGCTATTTCAAATTTTTTTTTTTGTATAATTTTTTGAAAATTCACTACACATATTCTCATTTGTTGATCCAAAATGAATCTCATCAATATTATTTGCACAATGAGTAAATCATCAGTTTTTAATTTTGGTAATAAGGTAGTTGGTCAATTTTTCCTCTTTAAAGCTTTTTCTAAAAGAAATCCCTTTAGTCCTTTCATAACCATGCTCTTGGGGCTTGTTTCAAAACCATCAAGGCTTTGTCATTTGGAAACAGGATTTGAATTCGTGATTTTCAAAATCGGGTGGTTGTTCAACATAAACTTCTTCAGAAATGACATCATTTAAAAATGCACTTTTGACATCCCTTGAAATAATTTAAATCTTTATAGGCAAGCAAAAATATAACATTCTTATAGCCTTCAAGTCTGAGATACGGGGGGCAAAGGTTCTTCATATCAATTCCCTTTTTCTTGTTTGAAACCGGGCACTAATCTAGCTTTATTTCTAATGAATAATGCATTTTCATCCTTTTTATACGAAAAACGCATTTTGTTCAATAACTTGAACTGATGTGTAAAGGTCTAGAAACCAATGTCCACACTTGTTCCTCTCAAATTGGTTAAGCTCTTCTTCGCAGGCCCTTAACCTAAAACTCATACGTTCAGCTTCTTCAATATTTTTTAGGCTTAATTCTGAGACCAGAAAGGCCTGTTATTACACACTTTCTAAGCGAAGACCGTGTAATTACAACCTGTCGGGTCACCTAGAATTTTGAATCAATAGGGTATCTTTAATCAATCCTCCAAGATTAGGAAATTGTTGTCTTGTTCAAGATTAGATACAATTTTTCATACTCTCTTTATTGAGTCTTGAGAGATTTGTCTTTTGAATTAAAATTATTTATCATTATTTTCCCTGTAGCATTAATATCATCTTCATTATCCCCCAAAAAAATTCCAAAAATGTTCGTAGGTTTGAAAGAATCAATTTCATTCATCAAATCCAACATGTATAGACTCTTCAATAGTTAATTCTTTTGTTATAGATCTATAAGCTTTGGCTATTAGTAAAATATCCAATCAATAGCTTTTATCAGATTTTAGCATCAAATTGACCCAAATTATTCCTTTGTCGATTTAGAATAAATCATTTTACAACCAATACTTTGAAATAACCATATGGGTGTTCTTCCTTTCTAAGCTCGTAAGGAGTCTTTTCAAGTTTGATCTAATGACTACCGATTTATAATATACAAGCTGTATTTACAGTTTCACATCCCAAAATACTTAGGTAAATTATGTTCATTTAACATGGTTATGCCATTTCTGAAGAGATCTATTTTTACGTCAACAACTCCATTTTGTTGAGTGTGTTCTGGTGCAGAGAAGTTGTGTAAAAAACCCGTGATCATCATATATTTTTCATATCTTGATTATCTAACCTCTCTACCTCTTATCCCTACGAATATTGGTGATAGTGCAACCTTATTTCATTTTGGCCTTTTTAACAATGGTGCAAATGCAGTGTGTGCTTTATTTTTGTGAGTACGGAATAATACCCATGTTAAAATGACGTGAAAATCATCAACAATTACAAATGCGTAAAATTTTCCACCAGATTGCAAACCCACTGGGACCCAAACAATCCATATGCGCAGTTTGAGTGGTCTAGATGTGAAATATATTTCTTCTTTGAAAAGATGTTTTAATGTTGCTTCCCTAGTTGACATGCATCACAAATTTTTATCTTTAACAACTTATTTTAGGTAAACCTTTAACTAAATCATGCTTAATATTCAAATTTATGAGTAAATCCATACTAGCATGTCCGAATCTTCGATGCCTAACCAACTGTTTTTATTTTTACTACTGCAAGACATTTTAACATCTTGACTACTAAACTTCAAAGTTAACGAGGTGTATACATTTTCATATCTATCTGCCGATAATGACCTTTTTGTTAGAAGATCATGCGTAACTAATAGCATTAATTTTTTTTTTTATCAATATAACCTTATAGTTTTTTATCACATAAGTGGCTTATACTATTAGATTATGCTTAAGGCCGTCAACAAGTAACATTTTTCATGCATGATGAAGAGTAATTGTTATATTTCCAACTCCAATAATTTTACCCTCTTGATTTCACCAATGTGACAATCTTCCATTCCCCCTTAGGTGTGAAAGATGAAGCTTGGATTTTGGTCTCCCGTCATATATGTCTTGAGCAAGCGCTGTCTATAAAACCATTTATTCCGAGCTCCCATATGACTAAGGCACTACCTACAACATATATCAAATAACTCCTTTTTTGGGTACCTAATTTTCTTGGGTCCGTGAATGTCAGTTTTGGGTACCCAAGCTTTTAATGAGTGTGGGTCCAGGTTAATATTTTTTAAAATTTGTCCCTTATAATTTATCTTGTGAATAACTTTTATTCATAGAATAAGCATTTACAATATGTCCATTTCTTTCCATATAACTTATAAGTAGTGAATGAAGAATTGAAACAAGATTCTTTACAAGAATTTTATAAATTTTTTGGTTTATTTTAGGACATATCCCAAACCTTCCTTGTTAAAGACACATCTTTGTCTTCCAGTGCATATCTAAGTTTTCTTTGCCAGCCTACAAATTTTCTAAGGTTTTGTTTTTAAGTCTTTAATGGTTTTCTTTTAGCCTAGTATTTTCCTCTCTAGAGTTTATGACGATTGGATCTTTAGATGTGAGATTATTGTTATGTTTGAGTAAATTTTTTTGATTTTCATTTTTCAAAGTACAACTATCTCATTCAAAAATTCAGTTTCTTTCTTTTTAAGAGTTATGTATTAACTGTAGTTTTTAATAGTGTTTTTCACATACTCATCATATACATCTTGAAGTTATTCATAAGACGGAATCATCATCAATATTTAAAAACTTTTACACCTCATCTCCTTTGCCATGATACAAAAATTAGCCATCTCAGTTTCGCTCTCCCTTGTTTCTGATTCGCTTCCTTCTGAATCATCCCAAGTTTACCTTTAAGGCTTTTCTTTTGAATGTCTTTTCCTTCCTTCTAGTCGAGTGAATCTGATTTACTAGTGTCCCAGGCTTGTGGCACGCGAAGCAAGTTGGAGGAGTCCTTTTTGGCTTGATTCGCTTAAGATTCTGTTCATATTATGCTTCTTATTTGATGTTTTTCATCCTTCTCATAAACCTTTGACTCGTTTTATGAGAAGTGCCATTTCTTTATCGTCGTCACTCTCCTCTTCACTTCTTTCCTCACTTTCTTTTATGAGAGGATTTGAGTGCGAGACTTTCTTTTTTGGGCTTTGCTATTCGTCTCGTCCCTTCAACAGATCTCATGGTCATGAATGAACCCAGAGTTCATCAGACTCATCGTTGTGAGCTCTTTAGCTTCTTCATGGCTGTGACGTTTTGCATCCGCAATGTTTTTGGTAATGACCTGAATTTTTCTCACATTTTCCACTAGTATCACATTTGGCCAATAGATTTAATAAATTTATAATATTAGTAATTTAGTAACATCTTAGAAACAGATTCTTCAATTTTCATACAAATAATTCATACTCATGAACTCCCTACTGATTTTAGTTCTTTTACTTTGATTTGTTACCTTCATAAGTTACTTCAAGTTTTATCCCAATTTTCTTTGCGGATTCGCAATGCCGAGATTCGGTTTAAACTCATTTGCTCTAAGCATAATATAACATATTTATAGCTTAGCATTAAGTGAATTAGCGTGTCATCATCCTTTTCCTATTTTTCCTTAGTTTTAATGACTTTTGTCTTATTCAACTATTTTCCGTGGGAATATAGGGACCATCTCTAATGATTTTCCAAGCCTCATAATCCAAGGCTTGAATATATTCTCATCCTATTCTTCATATGTAGAATGATTTCTCATTAAATAAAGAGGCCTAATTTGGGAATGTCCCTTCGGCGAAGATCATTTCATTTGTGTTTGCCATGTTGTACCTCTTTGTTTGTTAAGCAACTATTAGAGGTTTTAGGCTCTGATACCAATTGTTCCCAGATAAATCAACGCCTGAGGGGGGGGTGAAATAGGGTTGTTGGCAAACTTTTTTTAATAAAAATTATACTAAATAAGATTTAGAATGTTTTAAGAAGCAGTATAATGGCAAAGATATACATAAGCACATATAAAGAGATACGGAGATAGATTCACAAACTCGGCATTTATATGGTTCGGTCCTACCTACCACGTCCACTCCAAGCACACCACTTCAGAATTTCAATCCACTAATTCAAACTCCTTAGCGGGTGGAGTTCAAAAACCTTTACACGTAAAGCACACCACTCTTCTTCCCAAGGTGAAATCCCTTCACACCCTCACCGGGTCACACACCAACTCTCCAGGTCCCACCAACCCTCTTAATACAATCAATTGTTATCGGATTTGAGATTTCTCTCACAATAACATTCTTCTTTTTGAGAAGGATATACAAATGAGCTTTACAATGATATCTCTCACTCAGGAACTCTTGTATGAATTAAACTTTAAAGGCTCAAAGAAAATTGAAGGAAGTATGCTTTGAGATCTAAGCTTGTTTTTCTACTTATTGCCTTTGAAATTAACGGTAAGGATTGTATTTATAGGCCTAGTAGATAATAACCGTTGAAGAGAATTTGAAATTTGCCTAGCCAATTTTCCAATTTGAAATCACATTTTCAAAGTCAGAAATTGTTGCTATCCAAATTTTTCAAAAGTTGGCAACTCCATTTTCAAATCAAATTGTTATTCTACGCAATTTTTTAAAGTTGCAACCACATTTCAAAGTCAGAACTTGTTGCTAACCAACTTTCAACTTGGAAGCAAATTTTCAAAGTCAGAAATTGTTTTGCTAGCATATTTTTTCAAATTGGAATCAATTTTTCAGTCAAAATGTTTGCTAGCCATATTTTTTCAAATTTGGAATCAATTTTCAAAGTCAGAAATTGTTTCTGCCAATTTTCAAACTGGAATCAATTTTTCAAATCAAAAATTATTACTAGCCCATTTTTTTTAAAATTGTAATTTAATTTTCAAGATACGAATATTTCTAGCACATTTTAAGAACTTTAAATTTTAATGCAATTTTTGTATTTTTAAAATACATGAAGGATATTAGGTCATTATAAGCCTCACCAGAATTTTCACCATACAAGGTTTTACAAAAATATCCTAATGAAAGTTCTTCATTCTTGAGATCTTCAGTGCTTGAAGTCTTTTGCTCTTGCATCCCATATCTTCGTTATTTTTGCTCCTTGAGAATAGTGCTTGAATGTTTCTTGCAACTATCATACTTGAATTCAATACATTAGAGCAATAAGATAGAATTTGTTAGCATCAAAATATTTGAACATAATCGATTTGACGCCGTAGGGCTACAAACAGTGTGTACAAGGAGTGGGTACCCAAAGTGTGAGTCCTTTTGCAGCAAAGACAAAGTTATATTTCCAAGTGTGCCATGGTGTGAGGATGTAAATCTCATTGATAGAAAGGATGAAGTTTGAGGTCCCTTCTACGTGTCATTGATGTACTTGGCGCGGGATGGCTATACACTGTTTTTGGCCGTGGCGTTCGAATCAAGTTTTTTATATTCGGGTGGTGTAGTCATTGTATCAAGCTTGATTGGGTGTGGTCATGCACTTGAAATTCCTTACCAAGGTGGAAATTGTTGAGATTGGTTCCAATTCCAATGTTTTTTTTTTTTAATTGTGGGGTCAATTGTTTTAATTATAATGGGTTTCTTTCTTTTCTTTGTTGCTATATTGTGGGTATTGTCAGTTTAGCTTAGTTTCGTCAGTTTCCTCCTTGGTACATTTCCCTCTAGATGTCCTTCTCTTTCCATATAGGTTTGGTGCATCTATGGGAATCGGATCGGAGGGCTCTTTATAGGTTTGTGCCTTAAGCTTTAGTTATGTTTTTTTTTAAATTTTGCATTCAGACTTCTGTTGGTTTCTTTTGGCTGATTTTTTATAGGTTGGGGAATTGCCCCCTTGATTCTTTTGTTAATGACTTATTATTACTTTACCCCCGCGGTTCAGTTAAATATCTATCTAAGTTTCAATTTTTTTAATCATTGGTAGCATCACTTTAGAGTTGTATAGGATCAACTCTTATATATAGTGCTTGTGTTTGTTCTAAAACCATAGTTATCTAATCCTCGGAGCGGTTAATAGTGCATAATTTTAATTTTAACTCACAGTAACACGAGATCATTTGCTATCAAAAGATGATTTGCTTTAAATTAAAATTCTTTGTAGGTGGTAACCCAAGTAATTTGCAAATTTTGGTATTCCAAAAGAGGATGTTGGTGAAGGACTTTCTGTTACTTTTCAGATGGATCTAGAGAGGGGCGAGGTACCCCAACAAATTTAAAAAAAATCACTAATTATACTATAAATTTTAATATAATTCAGAAATTATATAGTCCCAACATAGCGAAAACCTTGAGTCTAGGCTTTTGTTCAAAAAGCAAAAAAATCATTGCTCGTTTTGGTTTGGAATTCGATATTCTGTTTTTCTTTAATTTTTTCATTGTTTGAAATAGTTTTATATATGGACTTAGAATTCGATTTTTTTTTTTAATTAATTACTTGAATACCTCTTGTTAATACTTTGATTTAAATTAATGAATGGGTGTTTTGGGATGATTGGATGCATACAAGAAATATAGTAATTTAAATATATTACAGGGTGAGTTTCAATAACCAAAATAACATTTATTTTTCATGAGAATTCATGTTGGTGACTAGACGGATGCAACGAAGAAGAATATGCACGGGCAATAGTGGGATTTTGCTATGACAAAAGAGTTGTTGCAAAAGAAGTGACTTTTTTGACGGAGAGCCTATTAAATCACACCCACCTGACCACCCACCCACGGCGGGCCCCACTCCTTGGTCTCCCATGTTCAATACCAACTTAACCCCCCCCACCCCTCTCCCTCCTCTTCCCGGCGGGGCCCCCTCACCCCCTCTCTCTCTCTCTCTTTCTCTTCCAGTTTTCTTTAATTTTTTTAGTTTTTTTTTCATTATTATTTTTTATCAGTTTTTTTATCAAATTTATTTCTTTTTTTAATTATTTTTATTTTTTTTTTGGATTAAATAATATTTTTGATTATATATTTATCTTTTTTTATTTATGTTTTTTAATTTTTATTTTGGGAGTCAATATTTATAAAAATTTACAAAGTATAACCATATATTATTTTTTGAATTTTCTCCACTTTATAAATTTAATGCAAACTAATAATATACAAAAATAAAAACAACTAAAGCGAGAATTATATCAATGTTTGCACATTAATAATTTATTATTAAATTTTTTAAAACACTTAAAAAATTTTTAGTAATTTTGATTTGTCATAAAACACATAACAAAACTAATAATTTTTAGTATATCAATGCAACAATAAAATCAACATTATATAAAAACAGCTAGTTTTTAAAAAAAATCAATATCTCCTCCACTCTCCTCCAGGTACACCCGTCCTCCACCTTATTTAAATCAATCAGTTAATTTTTTCGTTTGCATAGGGCAACTGAAACCAACTAATTCCTACTCAGAAATGTACGAAAATACTTCTTTACAAAGTGTTTACCCCCTTTTTAAAATCTTAACATTGAACCATTACAGGACAAATTAGAAAGTTTGAATTTATATTTATTTAAAAAAATTAAATTTTTTTTAATGCTGTTTTAAAATGAGAATGATTCGATTAGGACTTTAAAAGGAAAAAAAACATATGAGACATGAGTTCAATGAAGCAAAACATTGCGCACACTAGATTATTGGACAGAATAAAAAAATATGTGGCAGCTGACTCTATTTATGCACTTTAAATACACAACAAAACATAAATATAAACTTCAACCCCGAAGACAGGCTACCACAGAAGACTAAAGTGTGATTGAAATAAATGTTCTTATATAATGTTGATTTTATTGCTCTGCATTGATTATAAAAGTTTTATTTTATTTATGTTTTTATGACAATCAAAATACTAAAAATTTTTAAGTGTTTAAAATTTAATAATTAAATTATTATATGTTCAAAATATTTATATACTTCTCGTTTAGTGTTTTTAATATTTTGTATGTTATTAGTTTTTCATTATAATTTTTTAATAAATTGAGGAAAAATTTCAAAAAATAATATATTTTGTATCTTTTAGTTCTATTTTTTTTGGGATAAATAATTTTTGGATTATTCTTTATAACCTTTTATTTATTTTTTTAATTTTAAATTTTGGGTGTCAATTATTTATAAAAACTTTAAAAAGTATACAATTTTTTTTAAATATCATCTCTCGTTATTTATTAAAAAATATTAGAAGTATTATTTTACAAAATTAAAAATTATAAAAATATGAATTAAAATAAAATGTCTATAATCATTTTGATCTAAAATTATAACTATATAATCAAAAATCTTTTATATCCAAAATGAAAAATACAAATAATTAAAAAAGCCATCACTTTGCTACCCCCCCTTCTTCCCCCCCTCCTCCTGACACCACCCCCTCCCCCCCCTTCCCCCCCCCTTGCTCGCGCGCGCGCGCGTGGGGTGTCGTGTTGCCTGTCCTTAGCATTTGGGAGCGGGGTAAATGGAAAGTCAAAAATTAATTTGTCAAATCGGGGTGAAAGTGTCGTGGGGTTGTTAATATTTGCTTTTTTGACTCATTGGAAATGCCTTGTTATGTATATTTTACTTTCCCTCGCAAAAACATTGTGACTTGCGCCGACCCCGAATCAAAATGCCGTTTGTACCACCACCAATTGCCAACCCCGTCCCCGTCAAAAGCCCAAAGCAAAAGGTGTTTTGAGACGGTTTTGCCATTATTTGCGACGGCATGTACCCCACGCAAAAAGTATTATTCTTTCAAGGTCTGGTTTGAAATCATTTTCCTGGTTGGACTCATTTCCTATTGGATTTTGTCGCGCCACTTTCAATTAGATTATCCGCTAGACAGGGGGATTGGTCCATAAATTTAAAATCCCTTGTACCAGATATCTAATATTAAAAAAAAAAAAAAAGCGCCTAGTTCATCCACAGATTTTTTTATTTTAAAATTGAAAATATATATTCCAAGCATACTAAAATTGGAAAACTTTATCATCTTCTCTGATGGGTTTCTACCATATTAATGACCTCATATCAAGTGTTATGCCCTACACGTGACTGTCATTTTCCATATGCTTGCAGTTGCAAATTGCAAAATCCATTATTATGTTGCTCCCTAATTTTCTGTTGCACAATATTTAGATAAGGGTTCTTCTTGTTTTTTGCTCATCATTTTTCTTTTTCTGTCGTTTCAGGATGGAAAGGTATGCTAACTTCAATAACTAAATAACGCAAGTTGGCTGTCCACAAGGATGGATGCAAGAGGGACGGGTCCGGGGCGATCGCTACTCTAAGTTTTTTTTTAAAATTCCCAGTTTTGTAGTAGTTTTTGCAATTTAAGAGACATCCTATATCATACATATTTATCACCATTTTATTATTTTATCGCTCGCATACATGCCAAGTTATGATGCATGTGGCCTTCTGCATTTATATATGTTTTTCAAATAGGAACCAATCAACAAGTAATCCACTCAACGTGACATAAACAGTGATTGATTTAGCATATTTTTTTAAATATATAAATTTGTCACCTAATATTATTGAAATTATTTGGTATATCATCTTATATTTTGTATGCCTTACCTTCGTCTTTTCAAAATTAAATATGTGTTGGTTCGTAGTTGTAAGGTATTATTCTAATCTTCTCTGTTCACCCTTTGCAAATTAACTCGACATTTTTTCAGAATTTCACTTGGCTTGCTATTGACCACTGATCAACCCTAATTTGGTGGGTCACCAGACCAATGCAAGCCCTATCCAACTTCTTTGAAGAACAATGTTGATATCTCCTCTTTCTCTTAGGAGTTCAAGCATCTTGTAGTTAAGTTTCCATTATTATTACTCTATGAGTAGTTTGATTCCATGATTCAGAGAGTAAATTACACTCTGCACCCTGCACTTTTACCTAACTGTCATTTTGTACTCTTTACTAACTTCTAATTGGTAGTCAAGTATTAATGTGGCTATTCAGTGCACTTGTATCCAACCAGGCCTCTTTTTTCCGTCACTTAATTAACCATAAGTGGAACAAAATGGGCCACATTTGACAACTGATCCAAATTAAGAATTGACTACGAAATGAAAGCGCAAGTCACGGATGGCAGATTTTCGTAAGCAAAGTTGTAATTTACCTCCAATTTCTATAGGTTAATAATGGATCTGAGTTAAGATTAAGGGTGTGTAAGGCTCTCAATTGATGAACCTGATCCAGTGACAGACGTTGAGATGGATTGATTAGGGCCAATAATATGAGACAAGCAATGGGATAATCTTTTGATTTTAGTGATTATTACGTGTTTAAATATCATTATAGTAATTGAGTATAACACGAAACTTAGAAAGTAAAGAGGGAAGGAGGATGTTTGCCTTGAATTTTCCTTTGTCATATTCTTGTTCATGTATTTATGTATATGGATTATAATGAGCCTCCCAATGCCAATCTTAATCACAGCTCCTTCACATGTGGAGACAAATTTGTATACTTAATTGAGTGGTTGAAAAGTGAGAACTATTTAATGGTCATAGCCCTTGTATCACTATCATTTAGAAGGTTAATGATTCAACTATCTTGTCCTCCATGGAGGCTTTCTTTCAATTAGAGTATATTTGTAATTACTATTGGAAAACTCTACGCTACTAGAATTTTTAT
>VIGQ01002067.1:25000-30664 GCA_009663005.1 Actinidia chinensis
AAAAAATGAATTTAGCATCACTCAATTTATAGTTTTCTATATTTTCTCTTTCCTCTATAAATCTAAAATATAAACAAAGGACAAAAGTAAAAAAGGATTTTGTAAATATATTAACTTTTTATCATTGTTAGACAAAATTATAGAAATGTCCTATTTGTATTTCTTAATTTAGTTGTGCACAAATGGCTTAAATGTAAAAAATATTATTTTGACTTACTTTTACTTTTGCCAATAGGTGGGGGAAAATGTACAAATTAATATCACTAACTATTACAAAAATTTCGAAACTGTTCATTCATAAAAACCTATCGAGCAGAGTAATTATGAAAAATTGATCAAATATCAATAGTCATTATGATCGAACTATATTTATTTTATAATTTAATCTAAAAAAATACTTTACGTCCATTTTGAATTAATCAATGTGACTATATCAATCTAAGTCCTAGCATAAATAATATATTCACTTAAACCAAAAACGGGCATATCATTAGACCATCAGTTTGCCACAACATGTGAGAAAGTTGTCAAAACATGTTCCCTAGCTGCCTTTTGACTCCCAAACCTTCTAATTAAGAGTTTCTATTACTATATATAATATCCTAGCTTATGTGGGAAAATATTGGACTAAATTGTATTGAATCTCGCCGAACACCACGCCCACATAACCCGGTCTCCATTTTGCTTCAGGGTATGTTGCTTTCTCCATCTCCGCCTTTGGGCGAAATAATAACTTCGTGAGTCAAAACGGTCTCAAAGATCCATCTCCACTAAGTCCTATCTATACATGTAAACTACCCATCGCAGATTCTCGTCATCCACGACACCTATAGGCGGGATATTCTCATATGGCACTCTGTCCCCCCCCGGTCAAACAAGACCACGGCCACGCAAGCAAACACCCAATGCGGAAAAGTTAAACTAATAACATAATAATTTACAATCATACATCAGAGTAACGACAAATCCCTCCCGTGGGACATGCTCTCCAGAGCTATAAATACCAACAAGTGATATCCCATGTACAATGCCGACACCGGGCCAAAGCCATAAGTACAATTCTCAATATCCACTAACATGTTTATCCAAAAATAAAATGCATTACAACCCACGTGCCTCACGATTCAGAATACCCTCGTTACCCTGAAATTCATTTTATTAAATGTGAGTTACCTTGAAAAGATTATACAATGGACTTGAAGCATCAGCCCCCCAAAACCATGATAATAAATATATGAATAAACATGATATAAAGCCTATGCTTTCATTCACCCAAAATATACATTCAATCCGTGATTCACAAATCATCCATGTTTCACCACAATCCTGCTTTCACAAAAGCAATATCTTAAATCCTTTGAATGACCACGCCTATGTCAATACCTAACCAACCCTCATAATGCACTACGCACGTGAGACACTCGTCACTTTCTGGGCTTTCACCGTGGTTTATGACATTCCCTCCGTATCATTGCCATCTAGTACTTTCATTTTGTCAACTTTCCGGACTTTCACCGTGGGCTCTGACATTCCCTCCGTATCATTGCCATCTAGGACTTTATTGCAATTTGGACTTTCCCCTGTGCTATGACTTCTCTCCTTATCCATGTGCCATCTAGGAACTTTACTTTTGCTTAATCCAAGCCACTTATCCGGTACACTATGTCTAACTCGACATATCCTAATGAGCCATTCTCAAATTATTTATTAACTTCCCACGCAAGCACGAACTTTAAATATTTTTTCACAAGTTCAACCATACACCATGTCGCATTTATCACAATTAATTGGGCAACTACAATACATAATGTTACATTATCACAAATTAAATGCAACTACATAATATATGAATTCAAACCATCAATTAATACTAACCTATCATTGAACAATACTCCATAACTATTTACATAAAGCTCACTCTACTTTCAAATACACACACATAATTACATTCTTTAATTTTCACATAGGCACAATTTTTACATGTATTAAAAATTCATGTCACAATAAAATATACAACATATTCGCATCTAAAAAGTAAAGGCCTTTAAAAAAAATTATTTAATTTTTTTTTTACGTTCCCAAAATTTTAGATGTCGACACTTTAAAATCTGATGTCTACACCACATTGTCAGGTAGTCAAAAACTTCTCATTTCCTTCTAAGGTGTCGACACCAAATGTCAGTAGCCCAAATACACATTTTTTCCACTGCTCAAGGTGTCGACACCAAACGCAGTACAAATTTCCCTCACATTCGCCTTTCAAAGGTGTCGACACCAACACCCTAGGTGTCAACACCAACACCAGGTCCAAATTCCACACGTTCCCATTTTTAATGTTGGTAATCTAAACAAGTTTTTCATTTAGGCTTCCTATACCCAAAATTTATCTCAAAGATTTTATATAAGCCTTAACACCAATTCCAAATAAAACCCCACAAGAAAAACCCCAGTTTACCTAAAATCCAAGAAATGCTAAGCTCCACAACAATGGAGAGTCTCCAAACTTCCGATTTGCCTCCGATTCTAATATTTTTAGCTCAAGTTAGCCTCGTCGAGTAGATGATATTCTCCCAAAGAAACTACTATCAAAACGTCACTCATATCCAGAATCACCTAGCTTTCAAGGCGCACAATCATAAACCCTCCTTGGCTCCAACTTAGAGAGATAGAGAAAAGATAAGATGACAATAAATGCAAAAATAAATTGCAGTAATGTGTTTAGGTCAAATAAAACTACCTAAATGCCCTCCTTGGGTCTTGGGCTTTGTTTGGCCCAGAACAAATCCAAACTAAATCACATTGGGGTCCCGAATTGGTCCAATTAATTTGGCCCACTCTCTTCCCACACACCAACTCACCCAAAATAAATTGGACTTAATTTCTAACTGTTACAGATATATATATATATATATTATATATATAATCACACACACACATATATATTGCATGACTCACACTTGCATCTAATTACGTCAAAAAAGAAACGAAAAATTTGAACCTTACAACCTCCACCGCTTAAAAAAATTTCGTCCTCGAATTTTAAACAAACGTACCCTATGTCTCAAAAAGATCCGGATATTTGCGCGAAGCTCTGACTCGCCTCCCACGTAACCTTCTCTATGCCATGATAAGTCCATAGCACCTTCACCAATGGATAGTCTTCCCTCTAAAACTTGATCCCTCGTGTCCAACACACGAATCGGTCGCTCGTCTACGTGACATCTTCGTTGACGTCAAGATCTTCCAATCCAAAATATGTGAAGGATCGGGCTTATATTTCCGCACATGAAACATGAAAATATTGTGCACATTGGCCAATCTCGGTAGCAGGCCAGACGGTCTGCCACGGCCCCGACACGATCAAGATCTCAATGGTCCAATGAACCTTGGTGATAGCTTGCACTAGCCACAGCGCTCAACCCCTCTTAGGTGAAACCCTTAAACACGTTGATCTCCACGCAAATTCCAAATGGACGTTTTCCTCAAATCGGCGTAAGCGCTTTTTGACGACTCTATCGCCGTGAGTAAACGCTTTCTATCATACTACTTCTCGTCGTATCACGAACCATTCTGACTTTGCAAGTACTGCCTTTCCAACATCGGTCAACACCGGGTGACCTCATGGTCTTTCCTATACGCCTCAATAGGTGCCATACCGTGCTCGCCTGATAACTATTTTATCCGCAATCCACTCTTCAAATGTAGATATCCTCCCATGAGCCCCCAAACTCAAGTACGCTGCTCGAACCATACAACCATGTTGCATTTACACAAATTAATTGCAACTACAATACATCCGTGTTCATTTATCACGAATAAATGCAACTAACATGCAATAATCATTCAAAACCAATCAATAATATCAGCTATATTGAACAATACTCATAACTATTTCATAAAGCTAACCAATGTCAAGTATACACACATAAATTTACATTCTTTAAATTTTTTCACATATGCAATTGTTACATTTATTAAAACTTAATGTAACAATAAAATCCAAAATATTCTCATGCTAAAAAGTAAGCCCTTTTAAAAAACATTATTAATTTAATTTATTTTTTTTACTGTTCCAAAAATTTTAGGTGTCAAACCACCTGAAATCTGGTGTCGACAATCAATGTTAGTAGTCACAAGCGTTAAATGTCCTGCTCAAGGGTCTATACCCAGTGACACCAAGGTCAGTAGCCAAAAACACATTTTCACTGTTCAAGGTTGTCGACACCAGTGTCAACACCAAACGTTAGTAACAAATTTCTCACATTCGTCTTTCAAAGGTGTCGACACAAACAACCTAGGTATCGACACCAAACACCAGCGTCCAAATTTCACAACTTCTCATTTTTAATCTAAACCAAGTTTTTCATTTAGGCTTCTATACCCAAAATATTATCTCAATAGATTTTATATAAGCCAATAACAATAAATCCAAAGTAAAACCCCACAAGAAAACCCCATTTACCTCAAATCCAAGAAATGCAAAGCTCCACAATAATGGAGAGTCTCGAAATTTCGATTTGCTCCGATTCTAAATATTTTTGGCTCAAAGCGTAGCTTTCGTCGAGTAAGATGATATTCTCACAAAGAACTACTATCCAACTTCCACTCTATCTCACTAAACTAAGCTCAACACTCATAAATCCTCCTTAGCTCAAACTTATAGAAGAAGAGGGAAAAGGAGAATATGACATAATGAAAAATAAATTGGTATTAATGTGTTTTAGGTCAAAATAAAATCCCCTAAATGCCCCCTTGGGCATTGGGCTTTGTTTGGCCCAAGAAACAAACCAAAACTAAATCAACTTGGGTCTAATTGGGTTCCAATTAATTTGGCCTACTCTCGCACCCCCCAACTTCAACCCAAAATAAAATTTTAACTTAATTTTCTAACATGGTTAACATATAATATACCACACACACATATATATCATGACATCACACTTTGCTCCTAATTACGTCATAAAACGAAAAGAAAATTTTTTGAAACATTACACACCCTCTCCATTAAATCTTCTATGCTCTCCGGGATATATTCCTACTTCTCCGTCCTAAGATTGCGGCATGATCTCCTCACCGGCGCTCCATTCATTCACCTATATAAATGTCGCTCCCCTAATCTTAAAAGTAACGCTCAATACATTTTTATTGGACTGTTGATTATCTCCTTTCGCTTTGGTCTGATTCACGCACTGGAGGGGTTTGAGCGGCCTCCCCCGGTCCGTTTACTCTTGTTTGTCTGCGCAGGCCGTCCAAGTATTTTGCCGAGGTTCCATTGACCAAGGCGAGAAATCAACTTGAATATTGGTTGTTCGCCCAGATTTCTACACAACAGTGACCTGTCCCTGTGAGAACGATAGTTTCTTAGTTTTCTATGCACCTGCTCAGCATTTTATTACCCAGACCAAGTGCTAGTAGCCCTTTGGACAATAAAGCTCAACTTGATGGCCATCCCAGCTAAGCTCTGGATCTAGAAGGATTCCACTGCGATATACATGGTATGACCACAGATAGAGTTAGAATGAGAATAACGTCCGCTTAATACAGCTCCTCGTCGCGGCCAATCCTCCACCCTCGGTCGTTCCTCTAATTCCCGAATTGTGCGAATCTCACTACTCTCTCCGCTTAGGAGACGACCATTCCCAACACAACTGCAGTAATGGCCGA
>VIGQ01001770.1:7500-15000 GCA_009663005.1 Actinidia chinensis
ACGAATGATTAAAATGAATAGCAAATTGAAGACTTATGAATAATTTATAATTTATAAAGGACTAGAAAAACCATGTAATGATTTTAAAAAAATGGTGCATCTTAAACACGTCTATCTCTTTTATGCTCAATAATAATTAAATAAATAGCTGAGATCTTCTTCGCCCAATGGGCATCTGTAACTGGTTCTCTCGTAAATAAATGTGCCATAGTTGGTTATTCTTAGGGTGATCATAGAATTTAAGTATAGGCACGGACTATTGATGTGTATTTCTTTTTATGATTGCAGACGTTTAATAATTACTATTTTTATAATAAACCACATTGAACGTTGAAGCGTGTCCAGTAAGCATATAATAATTGTTTCAAAATGGTACTTCAGCTGTCTAATTTATTTGTCTTTTTGATATTATGGCGCTTTTAAATTCGATTAATCAATCATATATTTTATATAATTTTTTGATATTTTTTACACTGCATCAAAAGAGCTCATTAGTTTTATAATACTAATGTTTTAAATTGATTAAAAAAATATATAATTAAAAGACATAAACGATGTTTGAGATTTCGAGAACAACGAAAATGAACAAATAAATTGAATTGAGAACGTATACAACACTTTTAAATGGTATCTTAACGGTGGTGGACAGAGCGATCTGCAAAATTAGACTACTCTCCTATCATGTTTCATTGGAATACTTGGGTACGCTATTTTAGCACCTATCTCTTCATTGCATGAACATGCACTTCCCTTCTCCTCGCAGCCGTCCTCAGACTCCCCACAATCATATATAAACTCATAGTATTTAAAAACAGTACCTGTTTAAAACCAAACTCTAGGAGTTAACGGAGTGATAGTTACCTAGTGCGCACTAAAATCTTCATGAGCTTAGAGATTCGATTTCTCACTTAGTTATATATTAGATCATTCTTGTATTGGGTCGATTTTTTTTTTTTTGTTTTTTTTGTTTTATGTTTTTTTTTTTTTGGTTTTATTTTTTTGTTTTTTTTTTTCGTTTATATAAAGTTTTATTCTATTTAAATGAGCTCCCACTTGTGGAATAGGTAATCGAGTGAACCTGGATATATTACGAAACAAAATCATTGTGGATTTTTTATATAGATAAAAAAGACTCAAAATTTCAGGGTGATGCCTAAAATCTCGCTTCACATATGTATAGCTACACTAGATGTTAAAGACACATTCACGTGAACAAAAAGGATCATTAGAACACTTCACCATCTCCAAAAACTCTATCATACCGATTAAAACATCTCCAACCAAACTCGATTTCGATGTCTTTACATGGAGACTCAATTTGAATCTCTACATATTTGGAGACCAATTTAGAAAATGGAGATCCTCTCCATTTTGTTTTCATTATAATTTTTTTGTTGTAAATGAGTATAACTTTGGATCATAATTTATTTTCTATAAAATTGATATTCATAAAATGTTCTTACGAAACCGTTAAAATGAGATCCATAGTAAATATATTTAATAGGATTTTTAATTCATCATTTCAATTTGGAGGAAGTGAAAAATTTATGATTTTTTAAAATCAAAATAGAGATAAAATGACTTACTTGAGTTCGAGCGATATGAATAGAGAAAAATTCTAAACATACTTTTTAACTTAAAACATAATATTCTGAGTTTCCATTTTGAAAACTTGAATTGGATATGCTCTAACTAGCTTTTTTTCGTATATCGTGAGGCCCTCAGCTATTTCACTTATTGTTGCTTTCATATAGAACAAAGGGATTTGGTATTAAGTGTTAATCTTGTAATTAAGGTCTGCTAAGAAGGTAACTCATGTTAAAATTAAAATTGATCAGACAATAATAATTATATAAAAAAGATTCTGTTTCGTTACAATGATTTTAAAATATTTACTTTTTCATTATTTTTTTTAATAAATCGATCCTACGTCAATATTTTATTGTTTCTACATATATTTATTCATGCACATACAAGTTAACGAATTAGAAATCAGAAATTTCGCTCGTTAAACCATTTGGTTGGCATTGCTCATTTTGTTTGTTGTTGTGGACCCATGAGGACAGTGCCGCCTTCCACTGAGTAACAAAAGAGCTCAAACTCTCGTCTTTCGTTCATTGCTTGGTTGGGGTTCTTTTCATGATATGGCAGCATGACCTCTCAACAAACAAACAAACAGAAATAAAATGGGTGATATAGTAAGTGTTGTTTCCGAAAACAGCTATGTATTTCCTAGATTTTATGGATTGCTCTCGGCCAGTATGGAGTCGCCATATGCTGTTAGGCGATAATATACAAGCATGAATTTTTAGCTTTGCTAGGGCGGGCACCGCTACTAAGTTATCGTTATGAAGTAGAGTTCGGATAGCCTCCGTGCTGAAACTCCGGTCGAGACATCCCCGAACAGCAGAACTGTCGCAAGTTAATGGCGCATCTAGTCACTCCGCGCTGTCGCTATTTAGCAAGCTTGGTATGTAGCCACACGGAGTTTGGACGAGGGGCATGCCGATACTGATCCCTTAAGATGTCAGGGGACAAAAGGTAACTTGGGGGGTGCACGGCAAAACTTTCTGCAGCCTATGCCCAGATGAGACGTCGGGTTGCTGGCGATGAGCAAGCTACCAGTCAGGCCTTATGGAGCTTATGGGTCAACATCTACTCACTAAATTCGCGGTCGACGCATACGAGGCAGCACCGACCACATGCGCCGTCCAGTAACAACATAGCTAGGCTATCAAGCACTCCCGAGTTGTGCTATATAAAGTTAGTCTTCTTTCTCTTCAAAGTTCGCGAATTCACTCTGTGAAAATATAGATAGCTATCTCTCTACACTTTCTATCTGGTTATCTAACTTGACTGTCAGAGGAAACCGACACCACGTTTTTTCAAAAATAGTTCGGTGGTCGTTCTCATTGTTTCTTGGTGCAGTAGGTCATATCCTCTCACTGGTTACTATTGACTGCAAAATCTTTGCTCTGGCCGCAGAACCACCACAGTGTGTATCCTGCGATTCTTTCTCTTCATCTCATAATCCACACCCCACAATAACATATAGGAAGAAAGATTTAAAATGGGTAGATTTATTTATTCGTTTTAAATTTGAGATTAGATACGTGAATTACCAAGTAAATTAAGACTTGCTTAGGCTATAGAAAAATGGAGCACTATGTATTTTTTTTTGTAAGCACCCACACCCAAAACATAAACAAAAAGGGAAAAGACCCCCCCCCCCCCATCTTTTTAAATCAAGAATCTTATATAATGAAAGAGCTATCAGAGATCTTTGTTTCATTCTAATGGAACTCTCTTGGATCCATCGGACATCATCAATCCGTTTTCTTTTTGTCTCCTTGTTTCCTAGTCTATACTTAATCGGCCGCATTATGTCCAATGTATTTATATTTTTCATGGCAAACATTCAAACTACGAAAATAAAGCATACAGTGTACGTGTTGTAAATGTAAACCTGGAATGTCTATAGACTTTAAAATATTTTTAAATAAGTACCGGGTAAATAAATTTATATATAAATTGCTCAGTGCGTTACTAGTGGTATGAATGCCGATCAAATAATCTGATTCATCGATTTTGCAAACATCTGGCATGTTAGGATTTCATGTGATTTAAATCACGAACAAACATGACACAATCGAAGAACAAAGATTTTACGTGGTTCGCCAATTTGGCTTACGTCCTTACGAGTCTCAGGGATGTCAGGCTATTTTTTTTTTAGAGAGAGCGTTACAAAGCACGTTTGTACAATGTACGTATCTACCCTAATACACCCAAATAATCAGCGGCTAACAAAACAAGGCCCCAAATTTTTGCCGGGTGGCGCTATCGGCTTGGGCGGCCATCGGCCCAAGCCCTCCGCTCCATGGACTAAGCCCATTAAAAATCTCATTTAAACACGCAACATCTATTTCGAGTCGGGTCATCATCGCTAGATCATACAAGTAGACTCATAAAAAAGAACCCAACACTGCAAACTAATTTTTCGAGTACGGAAAATTTTGATTGCACTTGTCTGTAGACTACTGAAAGACGTCATTCTGCATAGATCAGATGAGCCGTGGAGATGTTCCGATTGTGTTTTTTTTTGTCCATTATAATCTAGATTATGACCCTTTAAATATAATAGTTTATGCATTTTTAAGGTTCACACAAGACTTAGTAATGCATTTTTTTGAGAGAGATAATTATGTCATTCGGTATTTTTTCGATATAGTAATTTGTGTGGTCCGCCGAAGATATGGCACGATTTTCCAACCTCATATATCTATGTGTTCTTATTTTTGTTTCTTGCATCTATTTCGTTCGTTTTGCAATTTCTATTATTCGTAGTTTTCAAGATCCGTATAATTTATGAATCACACGCGTTAATTGATTCCCAACAATCGACTATGATGAGGGAATTATTGTTTCTTCCTCATTTAAACAGTTATTACACAGCATAAATGGATGATCAGAAATCACGTCACCTTATTCTACTTCATCGAAACGGAAAAAAAGTCATGATGAATATTTCACCATTTCTATCTCTTCGTCCCAAATATAGCCTAGCGTAATACAAAATTGAGTCTCCTCATGCTTTGTAGCTTTAAACTGGTTTCCGTTTATGGCTCCTATTAAAATACGGGCAATAAAAGTAAAAATAGAAGGTTATTTCCAACCTAATCCCCTTTTTTTTGCTATCTTCTTCGCCTTGTTTGCTAGGATAATCGTAACCAAAACAAAAATCACATGATTTGGAAAATAATTATGTCAGCGTATGAATGGCACATATTTGTACAAATTTTCATATGAAAGGATTGAACGTTCGAAAAACGCAATACCCTAAACCAAAGCGCAGGCCATTTTGTGCTGTGAAGAACTTGTCGGCAGCCACCTTGTCTACGCAGGGCAAGCCCATGCCGCAGTACTCCACAAGGCAACTTGTAAAATATTATTTTCAAATTTGTTCTATCTTGTTGGATTATCTCATCTTAACATTCTCGTCTTTTCTCTTTTTTCTAACAATGATAAAGTTCATAGATAAGATAAAAAACAAGTAATGTTAACACTCACAAGACTGAAAACAGCATCTGCAGCAGCAGGAACCACAAGACTCACCTAAATGAAGAGCAGACTCAACGAACGGGCTCAGATAAGAGTAGCCTACATGCACGTAAACACATGTCTTTTCTCGTAGTTGACTGAGATTCTTTGGTGTGGAGGTTTCGATTCTCAGTCGCGTGGGCTATTAATTTTTTATGAGTTATAACTGTTGGCCTTGATCTTAAATCATGGCTCTTGCTGGCGGTTAATGGATGTGTGATTGACTGATGGTCTCCTCAAGATTAACCGATCTAGTAGGGCCACTACGCGAATTATTAAATGGTAAAAAAAAAAGATAGTCAATAAATTTTAGGTGATTTAGTATAACAGAGTTGTAAGTTGGATTTTTCCAAAATGGCTATTAGAGATGCTTTTGGAAAGTTAAAGTATTCGAGCGTAAAAGCTTAAATGTTCCTCACTAATTCTGGTTATGACGTTTATGGCCCTCTTATATATCCCCAAGTAACAATCATAGGCCCACTCTGTATCAATAAGACAATTTATACAATAAGTTATTCCATTCAAATTTCATTTACCTAAGAACTGAATTTGAAGTATTACGATTAAAAAAATCACCTTTTATTGTCTCTTTAAACAAAAGTGACAGTCAAAATGGAATTAAACTCACAAATAAAAAATTTTCAGCTTTTTCAATAAATGACTTTCAATTTCCTTCCATAATCTCATAAACGCATCAAACAAATTTATCAATTTCTACTGCAATTCTTAATTCACAAGCACCCCAAGTGTAAGCCCTTCCACAAATTTCTTTAGTTTGTCGATATGTATGTGTAAGGACAACTGCACCTGTCCAAATATAGAAGTTTATCTAAAAAAATTCAGATTCAGATCAAATATCCCTATAGCTCTGAAAAAATTATTCAGAATAAATCCCAGTTGATGGAATTTTCAATTTCAAAAAGATCGAGACACTACCACCCCAAAATAGCAGTTTACAATCCGAGTCGTTTATTTTAATAAAAATACTAATTACTGCTTAATAGATAGTATTTAATGAACAAAGAATGTATTTTTACGTGCAAAAAGTGTGTACCTTTTGAAAAGTGTGATTGACGATATAACAACTGAGCTCCGATTTTAGGCTATCGTCTACTGTAATATGGTTAATCAACACTTTTTATAAGTATTTATACACATTTTAAATGTGTAAGTGTAACGACTCAAGTGGAGTAGATGGTCCAACAACTTGATATCTAAACTACGTGGCCAAAATGCTTAAGTCTGTGTTAATAATATTCACAAGATTTTTTATATATCTATACGAACAATTCTTAAACTCGCCGATATATAGAATGGAGTATCACAAAAGTTTTATGGCACTTTTTATAGATATCCTACCTTTTACACTTATCGATACATCATTTTTTAATTAGTAATCAAACTGCAGATTCAGTGGTGATTAGTATTTTCCTGGAAATATAAAATCGAAAGACATTGGAAATTGACTCACTCTTTGTGCAATTGAGGGGACAAAATTAAAAACCTAATCCTAAAGCTGATAACACACTTTTTAGCAATGAAAATTGCTCTTAGCAACTTTGTGTGTTATAATATTGATGTTATTAGATTATTATTTTAGCAATAAAAGCTGAAGCCTTATCAATTAGAATCATTTTAACCAAATTGTTGAGTACCCACATGCAAAACCTCTACATGTCCTCTAGCTACTTGTTTGAATTATCTCAAAAACATATCAATAAGTAGTCTTTTTGTTAGTTGATTTTATGACAATTTTTGATATTTTATTTGGCTCATTATATTCAAATGTATCGATTAAATAAGTGTGTTAGTTTTAAAATTTTATACGTTTTATTTTTTCTTAACAAGAGAATCTGAATATGCAATTAGATTTGAAAAAAAATTAACTAAAAACAAAAAAAAAAGCTTATTTGTCGAGTAAAAATAATTCTTTTTGTCTTTATATGTGATTTTTTTAAAAAATAATAAAAATCTTTATATTTTTAAAGAAAAAAACCCCAAAAATATTCAAATTTTAATTAAATTAAATAATTAAAAAAAATCACTAAAAAAATTTAAAATTAATTTAAAAAATACTAACTCAAAGGAGGTCTAAGATCCACTTTTAGAAAAACTAAACCAAATGAATTAATTTTTGGTAAGTTTTTTTTTATTTTTTAAATGTGAGGTTTTTGGTCACTCCAAGTGCGACCTAACTATGGCCTATGTAGGCCCTGCATTATGAAAAACTACCAATTCAAAGGTTCATTGTCCTTCCATAATAATTTGTCCATATCGAGATTTCTCTTGTTCCAAAATATTTGTCATCTAATCTATGAGATTATTTCGGCTGCCCACTTGTGAACTTTCCAATTTTTTAAATCAAACCATCAAAAACTAGGCCGTGTTTGATGGCCGTAGTAG
>VIGQ01001825.1:0-10000 GCA_009663005.1 Actinidia chinensis
AGCATATCCAGTGTTCACGTCATTTATAGGGTGTAACATAATCACCCATGTAGGCCCTAAATAATTTGTATAACTTATCAAATTAGTCATGCTACCTTTGGATATCCAATCCTACTCGCAAGTCAGACAATTAGTTAATCCTCACCAGGTCTAATTATTTAAATGCGACTCTCCTTTGGGCTAGTCTCATTCTCCTAATCATGACTGCAATTTAGAATATTATTGTTCTTTAATATTGCCCTTTATACATTCTTTTAATGGAGTTGCATTATTTATAGGGAGGTTTATTTCTAACTTAGGTCACTTTGGTACTACTAGGCTAGTATTCCATGAATATTGAACTAACCAATAATATTCTCTTTTTCATTAAAATTCAATGAACATCAATTTTATTTTAATCTAGGATAAAACTGTAATTTCTCAAATCTGGGTTAAAACTGTAATTTTCAGAATCTGGGTTAAAGCTGTAATTTTTCAAAATCTTGGTAAAACTATAATTTTTAAAAGATGAGTAAAACTGTAATTTTTTTAGAATCTGTAGTTAAAAACAATAATTTATTATTTATTTATTTTAGAAATTGGTATGAAACTCTAACAATTACTTGTAAGCGAAGTAGGGGGGGGGGGGGGGTTGATCTTCATAAAATTTACAGATTCTCAAATTTTTGAGCAGAGATTGAGCGATACTGACGCGGACAAAACCCACAATTTTTCTCAAAAGTAATAATTTATGATATAAAAGATACAGAGGTCACCATGGAATCATTGTTCAATATCGTTTTCGTTCAAATATTTCTCTTTTGTTTGTACAAACTAAACTCCACTTCATCGCCAATGTTGCAATTTAGAAAACAATAATAACAACTCGTGCATTCTAAACATCTTATTAGCACATACGTTTGATCAGTATGAACACAGACAACCTTAAAATCCCAAACCTGATCATCGTATTGTTAGTTATAATTATTGAATTATTTTAAATTGTTCTTAACGGGAAAAAAATGATATTCATTTAAAATGTATTGATTCAATAACCATGGCTCTGTACTCTCAAATGTAAGTCATAAATTTAATTTCCCGGTTTAAACTATTATGTCGGAATTACACGAAAAGGATCTTGAATTCATACATCTCAGAATAATTATACTATCATAATTAATGATAGATCATACCTTTGTTAGCGCATTGATTCAATTGAATGAACCCCTTAATTATATGCTTTAATTCTTGGATCACGCTTCTTCTCTTTGTCTTCAACTTTAAAAGATAACCAATATTCTAATATTGATGAAAAAATCATTTCGTTTTCAAAAGGGGTGGTTATCCTATCTTTATAGAGGAGAAGAAAAAAAGAGGGCCTATAGATATACCTCCTAAAAGGATTCCTATCCATCATTGTTACCTTTTTATCATAAAAGGAGTGTTCTATTTAAAATATAATGAGCTGAACCTTCTCTTTTGAATTGGGGTCCCTTAATTATATGGAGTCTTAGTATAACAATATGCCTAAAAAAGTGGAGACTATTGGGCCACTATAATAGGTGAATTAACAGTTTCTACACCATCATTTGGGCCTAGACTTACACCTCGTGGGAGTATAGAATATTCCATCATGTTCTTCACATAATATTAGAGCTGTAAATTGAGTTGGGCGGATGAACTCCCTTAGGATTCGGCCCGAAATTGACATGAGAAGGTCTTGCTCGACCTGTTTGATTATTGGACCAATCCAATGCCCGTCTCCAGATAGACCTGAGTTGGACACTACGAGGAGCGCTAACGGAGCCCAATCTGTTTGAGGCCGAATCCCAACCTGCTCGCCCCCGTCAAGCCCACCTAGACTGCTCAGCCAGATAAGAAAAAAAAAGTATTTTTGGGGTGTGGTTGTGAGAATCAAACTCGCCACGTCTCACCCCCGAAGTAAGAATTATACCACTAGACCAAACACTCATTACATTTTAAATTATTAGATTTTAATAATAAATACATACATATCAAAAAATGAAAGTCTTTCTCTTATGAGAATCGAACTCGTGTATTTGAAAATATTAGATTTTAATAATAAATATAAAAAAAGACAAAAAAAATTAATTTGATCCCATTCCAGCCCATTCGAATCGATTCCAGCCCACCCATCGGGTGGGTTGGTCCCACGAGCTGAATTGGGCACCGTTTTCAGATTTTGGGCTAGGCTTAGCCTAGATCGAGTCCCCCTAAGCCCGTGATCAAATCAAGCTGGGCTAACCCGATCCAACCCAATTTGCATCACTACATAAATCTTTCTATCTTTATTAGGAAAAAAGGTGAACATGAAAATCATTATCGATCATTAAGTACATATATTTATGTACGTATAATCATGGTTTTGAAACCCAGACTGGACCGGTCGGGTGAACCATTGATCAGAATAAGAAACGGTTCGGTCAACCCTTTTAACCCAATTAGGATACAAAAAATAGGTATGAACCGTGAAGACCCACGATTGAACTGCTAAACCGTCGAACTGGACCAATTTTTTGCGACCCGAGGGGGGTGATGCGATTGTCGATGAAGGGCTCGGGGTTCTCGATCTTGTAGGCAGAGATAAGGTGGAGGGTCTCACACCTTCATCGGGGTTCTTGGTCTTGTAGGCAGAGATAAGGTGGAGGGTCTCGCCGATGAGGGGAGGCCGAGGGTCCCCGGTGCTAGGAGGAGGAGGCGACGGAGACGGAGAAGGATTAATATTTAGGAGAATGAAAGAGGGAGGAGAGGAAGATGAGTGAGAGAAAAGTGGAGTGGTGACTAAGAGAGAGAGAGAAAGGTTATTAATGTGTGATAAAGTCATGAACATTGAACATTGGATAATGGGTGTGTGGCGTGTGAGTGTCCATTGGATACGAGGGTGTAGTCATTGTAATGCGTGCCAGTGTGTGATGGGTGTGATGGACAGTGAGTATGTGGTGTACCACACTATCCATTGGACACAAGGGTGTGGTATGTGACAATATGTAATGGAGAGAAAGAGAGTTATAGAGAGAGAAAAAAGAGAGGTGATCTTTGCACCTCCTATAGCCCCCCTCCCTTGTCCCCCTCTGAATTTATCAAAATACCCCTCATTACTCTCTCTCCCTCTCTCTTTTTCTTCAATTTTTTGTATTTCTTTTTTTAGTTTTTTTTTCTTAGCTTTTTTTTTTCTTTTTTTAATAATTTTTTGTATTTTTTTTATCAAATTTATTTCTTTTGTTTTATTAGTTTTTTTAGATAAATAATTTCTTTTATTACATGTTTGTAATCTTTTATTTATTTTTTAGTTATATATTTTGAGAGTTATTATTTGTAAAAATTTTAAAAAATATAAAATATGAGTTGGGGGTAATTTAAAGGGAGAAAGGGTTATGCAATGTGTCAAGAGTATGATTCTTTGTTTCTCTCCTCTATATGAAGAATATTCTCTTAGAGTTCTAATATTTTTCATACATCACTCCTTCAATTATATCAAGTTTGCGTCACAATTTTTTTTTTTGAAATTCATAGTTGAGCACTTATTGGTGACTCAATTTAAAATTAGTTAGACAAGCGAGTGATATTTCCAATAGAAGAACAAACCATCTCTTCATATAGGTCATGATTAACACTTGAATTTACCACTGATTAGGCAACCATTTGTTTCATATTTCATCATACTATTATTAAAAGTAAATCCATTTAACGTTGTACTGATGCATATTTTTTATTTTTTGACAGATTTTTGAAGGTAGAGACGAAATGTTATATTGTGTGCGTAGTGCTTGTCGACAAAATAACATCGTGATTGTTATCAAAAGGTCTGCTAATTTAAAGGGCGACAAACTCTCGAAATGCATTCTTGGTTGTGAAAGAGGAGGAAAGTATGAACGGCCATGATATCTTTTTGAAGGGCGGGCAACCCTGGTAAAGAAATACTAAAACGAAAAAATGTGGTTGCCCGACCATTTTAGAGTCAAATTAACTCTGATGAATTTTATAAAAGTAATATACTGAATTGCTATTTTTAAATATTTAAAACAGAAAATCAGTACAAAAATTAAATTCGAATTATTAACTTTGAAAATATTGTCTAAATTAAAAACATTATGACAATTTAAGTATATTCATAGCCACCAGACTATGAAATCCAATGATTCGAATATTAAATATAGGACCCGAATTCTAAGAACGTTAGCTCGTGGTGTGCAAAAAGATTTGGGCATAAATTCGGTGAGTCTTGTTATGTATTACATAGCATAAAAGTAACTATTTTATATTTTGAAAGTATGTCTTGTGTTTAAAACTGATATGTTTATATTTCAAAGCATGCTTTTATTTTATTGTACCATAAAATTATGAAAATGATATTTGTAAAAAGTATGTTTAAGTCGACACATAATTCATATGATGTCCCGTGCGCTAGGGAAAGGATATATAGCATGATTGATGTAATAAGAAGATTATGACCAGATGATTGTGTGATAAAATCATACCAAAAGGTTAGGGTCACTCCCTATATTTTGGTGTTTGTTGAACGGTTAGGTATGTCGCAAATTGTCAATTGAAAATAAATTTAAAACTTAACGTATAGTTGGCGTCCTTGAGTTATGAGTTCCATGGAGGGATTAATTTTATATTGTATCTTGACTGATAGTCAAGGGTTGGCCTAATTGAGTCATAGATTGACCAAAAAATAGTTTTATTTTCTATTTTTAAATGAACTTGATTTTCATATATTTTTATGGGTACATGTATATTTTATATAACCTGATTCACAGTAATTTAGTGTTTAAGACGTCGTCGAACGTAACTCATTTCAGGTAATGAAAATGAGGGGAGACGCGATGAGGGCAGTGGACTCCTAACATGCTGAGTTTTTGATAGTCCTATACCTTGTGATAGTATAAGGACTTCTATGTTTTGAGCTCTGAATAGTTTGAAACTAATATAGCTAAACTGATACAGTAGTCGTTGACGGTTGTACCGATTTGTGGCCAGAACCGTGTTAATTTTTGTATATCGAAATCATGACGATAGTTATATATATTTGCATCTAGTTTGAATGTAGTGACACGTTAGCTCTGTTTTTATTTAGATGCTTCTACATATATTTTATTCAAACAATGTATGTTGAATGACATTAATAAATTTTTTAACCGAGTTAGTTCGAAAGGTTTTATTTAGATGGAATTTCACTAGCCAATCATGTGACAGCTGTATTATTGGTTGGACATAGTGTACAACAGGTCGGGTTGCGTGTGACAGCATGTAGTTATTGAAGCGAGACATGATCTCTTGAATCCACCCCATACACCATGTTTGGCCAGCAAGATGGGAGAAGAGAAACTCCCGGATTTGGGGTGTTCCTCTCTTCGTGTTGCTTTTGTTGCTTCCATGTGGTCCCCTGACTTGTGCTCGTTCCTGTTTTTGTTTGTGTCCGGATTTCTTCTCCATTTGAGGAGATTTCTTCCGTGTTTGGGTAAAACTTTCTCTCCCTCTTTCTCTCCGGCCTCTTCAGAACAATCCAGCCATAGCCAGATATGGCCGGCCAGGGGGTCCCCGTCCGCGATCCACGCGGTGTGCTCCGCCGTGGTGGTGAAAGCCAATGCGCCCTGCAGCCTCGTCGTCTCTCTCTCTTTAGGACATCAAAACAAATGGGGAAGAAGACAGTGTCTTGGGTGGGCTAGAATTGGGGAAATTTAATTAGGCTGGGCCTGAAATTGCCGGCTTTGCGATGGAAAAGTGGTCTTGGGCGCTTGACAAAAAAATTTTGGATAAATTACAACAAATCTCCCCCCTTAATCATTGATTTAATGTATGGATCCCCTCAAACATGTGTGTAATGTGAAATTAAAAAATTTGGAAAATTACACAAATCTTCCCTTAAATGATTTAATATTATGGAACCCTCAACATTGTTTTTAATGTAAAATAGAATTGTGGGTAAATTACACAAATCTCCCCTTAATAATTGATTTAATATATGGACCCCTCACAATTTGTTTTAAGTAAATGAATCTATCTAACACAAAACTCATATATTTAGCCATCACACCAAAAAATCACTTATGCTAAGAGTACGTTTTATGAGTACACATTTTTTTTTTTTGATTAAAAGTACACAGAAAAAAAATTAGGCTTATTATAGAGGTACATATTTTTTAATTAAATAGTAACGATTTATTGCCTAACAAAAAAAAAAAATCACAAAAAATAAATTAATAGATTTTAATACTTATACTAGTTTCTAAATTATAGAATTATATATTTTATTTCTAAATGATATATTAAAACTTAATGAAGTGAATGTTTAATTTAAAAATCTAATTATTAATTATCAGATATTTTATCTAGTTAAACGAAATATATTAAAAATTTAACAATTAATTAATGAATGGGGGGTAATGGTGGTAATTTTGTCTTTTATATCTGATCACATCATATCCAACATCTAATTCCCTTCTTCAAATACATCCAAACACCAAACTAATAAAATCAAACATTCTTCAAAAGGTGGGCCCCACTTATTATAAATCCTCCCTCATTTCAAATCCCCCTCAAATCCTCCCTCATTTTAAAATCCACCAAAATCATTCTCATGCTGCAAACGGAGACGATTAATGTATTAAACGGAGTCTTGATGCTCCACGTGGCCGGTCCAACCAATGGGCATTTGAGGAGGCCACCAAAAGTCTCATTTCTCTAAAAAAAAAGTCTTCAATTTTTATTATTTAAAGTCTAACCTTAAAAAATATATATTTAAAGACTCCATATAGAAAAACAAAAAAATCGTTGTTTAAGGCCCCATTGGGCTAGCTAAAAAACCTATATTTTATTTTGGATTAAAAAGGTTATTTAAAAAAAAAAATGTGTTATTTGGGATAACCTAAAAAATAGGACATTTTAGATTAATAAACTCTTATAAAACATTCCAAACAACATAAAAAAACATCTTAGCAACAAAAAATAACAACAACAAAAAACTTCCCAAAATGTAAAAAATAAAAACTTATTCGAGGTTAAAAAAGAAACTTACTTCCATCCAACAATTCACCGTGAGAAAAACAAAAGTAAAGGTTATAAAGTAATACTATTATGTTATAAAAAAATTAAATATTCTTTTTTTTTCCTCAAAATCTCAACTAATTTTTTTTATTGATAGGCCAGAGATAAAAGAAAAAAAAAAGAAAAATTTGTCCAAACTTTAAATATAAAAAAGCCTCAATTTGTTATTTTCGCCATAGGCCTGGAATAGACTTGGGCCACGTGGCTCCACGAGTAAAGTTTGAAGATAATATTATGGCAATGATTTTTAAAGTATTCATCTTATGTTACTTTAGTTTTTTATGTACTAATTTTCTCAATTTTATTTCTAATTACATACAATTAAGTTTACTAATTACATATATTATATTTTTTTATTATAAAAACAGGGTATTGTTTTTTTATTTTGTAAAATTCTTTCATTAAAAAACCTAAAAATTTAAGATTCCTTTTTATAATAAGAAAACCTAGAATAAAAATGACTCGATTAGAAAAAGACAACATAAAATTTAATTAGATGCATTAGAAAGAGATTTTAAAAATTGTTATAATAACCAAAGCAACCATATAAAGTAATATTTTACGAACTCATTAGTATGGTTTATCCAAAATATGAAAAAACTTTGAATGATTCATCACATTAATAATCCCAAAGAAACTAAAAGCCCAAAATCCTCACGAAATTTTGAACGAAATCATTAATGTGTCGTTGAGGGGATTTGAATAAATTATTTGTATGACTAGTTCATCATTTTTTAGAAAGTCACACATTTTTATGAATTACATGAGTCAGCCCTACACATTGACGCGGATTATTCGCGTTGAATATTTTATTATTAATTTAAGAGATAATGTATTTTATACAATGTATTAATTATGCATACTTACATGTGGCGAAATTCATATTTTTGTGAAATTTCATAAAAATATATTATCCTTGACATTGCACTTTTTTTTTTTATGAAAAATAAAAATTAAACATATATCAAGTTAGAGATTGCAAGCAATTCCTTTTGTATTCTTCTAATATTAAATCTTACAATTTGGCAAGGTTCTCTTATCTACTTAAATTTCTTTTCCCTTTTCTTAATGGAAAAAAGAATAAATTATTTTACCTAACCAATGCTTTTTCATTTTGGTGAAGTAAATTTAGGGTTGTCTAATAATCCGTTTGGCAACAGTTTTTTCCCTTGATTTTTTTGGCTTAAAATAAGCAAAAAAAAACAATCAGAGTTAGCTTTTTTACTTTTCTATTTTTGATTTTTTTGCTTAGTTTTAGCTAAAGAAAAATTACAAAAATCAAAAAATCAAAAAATCTTGACCTTTTTAATATCAAACTTAAAAAAAGCTTGACTTTTAAGTATTACCAAACGGAGCCTAAGACTAAGTTTGATGCGGTGGAAAATACAGAAAAGAGAAAACAATGAACAGTTCATACTTCCAGTACAACCCCCTGATCAGCATCATGGTTAGAGGGCTTCTATTTTTCTAAATTGTTCCGTTTAATTTGCCTCAATTTGTTGAATTTGACTCCTCTCATCGAGTTTTATCCAAAGCACCTGAAGTGCACTGCGCAATCAAAAAATTCTAACCGCAAAGAAGTTGAAGAGCTAATTGATTCTTGATAATGTTTCATGGCTAAATTGATTATTGATAATTGATGTGCGAAAAACAAGTCAAAAATTAATTATCCTGTTTGGCCTATTTTGTTTTCGATATTTTTTAGCTAATTTGATTTTTTTTTATTTTTAGCATTTTTTTTAAAAAAATTAAATAATAAATTTTATTTCTCATAAAAAAAATATGCAGGCAAACTAAGGCTCTATTTGTGATAAAAATATTTTTTTCGTCTTTAGTAATTTTTTTTAAATTGAATGAAATCTTTTACATGTTTGGAATCTTTTTGTCAAAAAAAATTAAAAAATATAAAATTTAATTAAACAGTAAATTTTTTTTACTAAATACATGCAATCTCAAAAATCAAAAGCAAGTAAATAATATAAATTCTCACCGGCAAAAAGTCCTCCACCGAAAGGGCAATCTCTAGTCGACACTATCACCGCCAAAACGCCGTTTCGTTACTGGCCTACATAACTCTACCTCGTGATCGGCATGTGGTCTCGTGTGCCTGACCATCATCTCTTCTCATCTTCCTCCATCAATCGAACGACGAATCGAAACGGCGTGAAAATTCGAGTGATGCACAGTTCCGGAATGCTAATCAGCAAAAAGAAGTAGTCGATCGCGAAGAGGACTGTTTTTTTTTTTAATAGAGTTCATTTATGTAAAAAAATAGATTTCATGAATAACCTATCTCTTTCACCACCAACACCACTCAAACCAACTACAGCCTCTTGATGAAAACCTCAATTTGGTCGCACCAATCTGATCAGACGGCTCAGATCATCCAATTTATTGTCATTTTTATTTACTTTAAAGAATAATGATTGGTACACACAAATTTTATTATTTTACAAATAAGTGAGACCCGTCTTAATTAGAATTTTAAGAAAAACATGAAAATTCTAAATAGGACAGGTTCCACTTATTTTGTAAAAAAATAAAAAATAAATATATCTTGTATATACCAAAATATAGGTGTGTACATGTCACTATCGTACTTCAAATTCACGGGTATCCTTTTGCGGAGCAACCAAAAAACCGTGTAAAGGGGCCCCGCATTAGAACGGTCTCTCTCTTCTTCTCCAAAAACTCTGTGACTGATTCTCATTTGCAAACTCCTAACCCTAAACTCTAAATATGATTACCCACAACACCAAAAAATTATGTTTATTGGGTAATTTTATTTACATGGACAGATCTAATGGTCAGATCCTAATCAGATCCCCATCGTGTTTTTTGTTGTTGTGTGCGTCCGTTTTTTGTTTTTTGCGTTTTTGTCGTTTTTTTTATGGTTTTTTTGTTTCTTTTTTTTCGGTCTACCTTCTGTTCTCGTCTTTTGTTTTCTGCT
>VIGQ01001825.1:15000-25000 GCA_009663005.1 Actinidia chinensis
GGATACAACTTGAACCCAAACTACATGCACGAATAAAAGGGCATTTAAGTCTTTCACCATTCGATCTAGTCTAGCGTGTGCTGAGGGGGTGTAACGAGGCGAAACTGGTTTCAAATTTAGCGTTCTCTTTTTACATTCCATTTTGTCTTTGAAAATTCATTTTCCATAAAAATATCGCCCAATTTTCATTTTTTGAGTAATGCTGCACTCACCGCATGACTCGTTTTGAAGTTTTATCATCAAAACGACGTCGTTTTAAGTTGCACGGTAACAAAGTAAACCATGCGGTGACTGTAGCATTATCAAAATTCACGATTTCGCCTGCCTCATAGCGCTCTTTTTCTTCATAGAGAGAGATGCAGAGTCGAGCCACCCCATCTTCATCGGAAGCCATCAAGTAGCCCCCCGAAAATCATTGCATTGTTAAGGAAACGAACCCCATTTTCTTCATTGTTGCTTACACAGTTGGGTATTGTTCCACACATCCGAAAATCGAAAATTCGATTCGCAGGTCACCGTAAAATCATATTCAAATTTTTGTGTCGTCTTTGAATCCCCATTTTACATAAAAAAATTCCAATCTCTGTCGCCGGAAAATTGCTATTTCACCAAAAAAATTGGTTATTGTGAAAAAATATCAACTGTTGCAACTACTGGCTGTGAAACTTCATTTTCCTGCGTATAGGTCCCCAGAAAGTTTTCAATTTCCTATTTTGAATGTTTATGTGCTAGTATTGATTTTTTTGTTTTTCAGTTGAAGAATCATAAGAAATACCGGAATCGAGAGACAGACTTTCGAGGCCTGCCGATATTACACCAATGTTTTCTCGTCGGCGGCAATCGATTGTCGGCATAGCAATTCTTCTTGACGAACTAGAGGTTGTTACCGAAACACCAATCCGGTGAGGCTCCACGGGGATGACTGGGACACGTGGAACGACAGGATTGGCGGCTACAAGAGGTAGTTTAAGAATATCAAGAGCTAGAAATTGGCGTCGTGGAATTCGTACGGATGCCGGTGGTGGGCGGTGAGAATGTTCTGGCTGGAGTTGGGCCGGGGAGGCCAAGGTAGGGTCCCGAGTAGTGTGTTACCTGTCTTGGTACCCAATAACACCTCCTCGTGCATCACTGCTGTTGTAAGGGTTAATGTATTCTTTTACTCTTGTTAATCAATCACTTGATTGTGTTTGATTTGTGTATTTGTGGGTAAACTTGATTAACTTGATTGTAATTGCATAAATGAAATGATGGATTTGATTCGTTTGATTTGACTTGTTGTGATTTTGTTCTTCATAGGACGTTTGTTGGTCGTTTGATAGCTACAATATAGTGGGCTTTGTAATCGTATGGTTGCGTTTAGTTCTCAGTAGCCTCACTTTTTATTTAATGTCCTTGAGATGAATCTTGAGTTGTGGAGTTCAGATTAAAACTGGCTCAATCTAGTTTCATGGCTCTGGTATTCTTGATTTTTCCAATTCAATATTAATTGTTTTTTTTATAGGTCCTCCTTAACATATTAAGAAATGTATCTATACCTATTTGTAGTCACTTACAAAACCAGTACAGTTTTAGTACGCAACATTTGAGTTCATTTATTTTATATAACTAACATGACCAGCTAACAATGCATAATATTTAAAATTGTAGCACCATATTGGCATATCATAATGGTTTTGTCTGTTTATCCTGTGTCACTTGTTTTATTTGATTGTGCTCCATTTGGAGTTTTTAGTGGCAATCTTGATTATGCATTGTTTGTATTGCATAATGAGGATGGGTTTGAAGTATTTCTGTAGTTATGTGTGCAGAGGGATTCTTAGCGTTCTGGACGTCTTGTAATATCTAGCAGATGGATTGTCTAGACTAAGGGTTGCGTGTGATGAATCTAAAGTAAAATTCGTGTAAAACTAGCTCCAATCTGGTTGGGATTGAAATACTTGTAATTCTTGATTAAGCTATTTTTTAATGGGTTTGGATCAATTCGTCTTATAAGTTTTCAATCTGGCTTGAAGTTCGAACGTCTACGATTTTTAGGAATATGATTCGACGTCCGCATCCATTTCTTAAATCTGTAGTAGCTTGAACCTTGCAATGGCGACTGGTTTACGTTCTTAATCCCATGTCATTTGTTTATTAGGGAAATAATTGTATGTTGGAACCTCTTTTTGTCGTCTTTGTTTGGTTTTGTTGTCTTCCACTTCCTTATGTCTTTGTTCTAGACTCTACATCTTTGATTGCCATGAAATCTCAGAATTGGGTTATCATGGACTTTTGAAGCTAGAGTTGAGTTTTAGGTATTGTGATTTATAGTTTGCCAATAAGTTAAATTCATATTGTCTCTCCTAGAAGAGAATTTCTTTGCTTGAACTTGAAAATTAAAGTAGATCAATTGAGAGTTTCTAGTTCAGTTCCTAGTACTTGCGCCATTACATTGTTGATGCAATTCGCAATTCTGGGCTTTTGGCTTTTACACCAAGTCCATACCTTTTGAATGTTATTCCCGTCCTCCTTTCCTACTCGCTTTGAGGCCACTAAAAAGTTTTTGATCTCATTCTTTCTGCACCCATGACATCGGTTAACTTGAGTCCAGTATTTACGGGATCTTTCAGACACATTAAAACCAATTCAAACTGTTGCTTTGTAACTTCCTCTTGGGAAGGCCAATTCGATAAGATGGTGTCTTCGAGTGTCCTTATCTTCCTTGGGCTCAGTAATTCTTATCTGGTTGGATCAAAAATATATTAGTAGTTCTTACCTGGAAAAAAAAAAAAAATAGGAAATACCAGAATAAAAAAAAGAAGAGAGGGGAAACAAACTTGTTTGATATGATTTCCAGGTTCAAGGCTAAAGATTTCCCTCCTTGCTCCATAAAATTACCTGTGGAGGGAGGGAATTTTATGGGTTGTTGCCCTCTCCCTAAATATAGCACACCTGTGGTACTTAGTGGAAAGGGTATAGATGGCATAGAGTACTTGGTATTGGTCCATATTTTTAACGTGATTTCGTCTGAACATGTCGAGGTCCACATGTTGTCTGGATGCGTCTATCTGGAATAGATCTTTAGTAGGCCATTGAAAGAAGAAGAGCACGATTGAGGGAAACTGAAGGCCAAACAAACTGAGAGTCAGTACCCAGGACCAGATTTGTTTTTTTTTTTCTGTCTCCTTCTGTGCCCCCCCCCCCCCCGCCCCCCCGCCCACTTGCAAAGGACTCCAGTGCTAAGAAGGGTGAAAGGAAAAAAAGAGTCCGCCACTCTGATGTCAATGCGTTGATTTCATTTTGATTTTACTGCAGCCAAGATTGAGATCTGATTGACTAGAGGCACGTGGACTGCGTCGTAAGAGGTAGCGCCAATCATCTTCTGATGATTTTTGGTCTCTCAAAGTTGAATATTACCATATAGCTTTATTAACATCGAGCTAAGCGCCGTAAGTTAAGGATCCGTCTAGGACTAATTGGCAGGTGGTTTCGGGTTACTGTCATTCTTCAGGGCCATGTGTAGGATAGTAGGCATGCTTTAAACTGATGGACAGAAATGCTGTAACTCAATATCTGTTGCTCTTCAGAAGTTCTTAGTGATGTAAGATTCTCTCAAAACAGATTGAGGAAGAACCAAATTCATATAAATGATTCTGCATGTTCATTGTTTCTTTTCTGTGTTGCGTTATCGTGATTCATGGTTACCTGTATTTTGTGTTAAATTCGTTCTCAAAGTATAATTAGTAATCGTAGAAGGCATGATACAACCGTCTAGCCTTGAAATAAACGAGTTGTTTAGTATTCAGTTGTTTTTTATTCTTCTGAATATTGGAAATTGAATCACAGTTAAGTAGGCATTGGGAGTTGCAACCATTTACTGATGTTAAGACGCATATATGGTAAGTTGAAGTCCTGAATGTTTTACATAAGAATTTTGATGGAAAGGCCGAATTTTGGAGAAGTTTAAGATAAAAACGGACATCAGTGTTTTTCTACAGATAGTAAAATCTGTTGGTTTCCTAAGTTTCTTCGCTTTTAGGAAGCAACTAGTCGAAACATTTATGTTTTGTTTCCATAAATGTTGGATTATCGATGCGTTGATTCGAATCAGGGCTATGAATTCTTTGTTGTGTTATTGTTGTGCGGAAAAGAATCACCTAATCACACAAAAATAGACAATAAAAATTTTGTGATTCAGTCAACGATATCTACGTTCATGGAGAGAAAACAATAATCCACTAATCAAACAAATTGATTACAACGGAACAAATAAATTACAACGAGGAGACTCGATCTCTCAACTCACACCCTCTCTCTGTCTTGCCTCTCAATCTCACCCCAATCTCACCCCAATCTCACCTCACAGTACTCTGCTCTCAGCTCACAGCACACACACCATAGAAATCTAAGCACTCTACCCTCCCTTTTATAGACCAAGGGAAAGAGGTGATAAACTCCTAATAGAATACCTAATTGTATCATAATCTAACTAGGAAAGCAAAAAGATAAATACTCTCAAAGAGTTCTAGATAAATCGAGAGTTTTACCATCACATGAATATTCATGTAAACCCAACAGGGTTTAGACGACTTAGACTCATCCAAATAGACTTAGAATCATCCAGATGTGTGGACTCAACAATTGAACTTTCAGAATTATCAGTTGGATTGTCTATAGTATGCATAAGAATATGGATAAAAAGGAGTCCAAGAATAACTAATTCAATCGCAACCATTTTTATCTAGCTCAATTCCTGCCAAGATTTCAACCAAAAGAAAAGGAGAAAGGAAAAGGAATCTTACCCTCACCTTCGGATGCCAGGTTTTCACGTTAACCTCAGATTGGCAACTCAGGTTTCTAATCTGTTTCAAACATCATCACAATTCATCACAAGCTTTGAAACAATATGCATAGACTTTATTTGGCAGAAACTATTAATCATAAACTTGCACAAAAGAAGAAAAAAAGGATGAAAAAGGTCAGTGGAGCATATATAGAGGTTCTAATGCTTCTCGGGGATGTGGCTTGGATGGGGGAATTATGTGAAGGGAAAAGAAAAGAAATCGAGCGACCATAGATGATCAAAACAATCATTTCTTTTTAAAACTTTTTTTCCCACACGAATCCAAGATCCAAACACGGCTTAAAGTCTCTGCTTCTTCCTCTAATTTCTCATCAAGATGACTTCCAATGAGCTACTAATTTATTTCATCAAAAAACAATTTCGTGCTCTTCACCAAATTACAAAATCATTGAGTGCCAAGCAAGGCAAATGGGAATAGGGACGACCATGGGTCTTGGATCCAAAACAGTGTCTAATTACCCTGGGAGGATATTAGAAGAGTGAGAGACAAGGGCTCATGAAAAATCTCCAATCACTAGGATTTGGATTTGAGCAGAGAAGCAGACTGAGAGACCTAACTAGCCACAACTCATTGCAAGAAAGGAGAGATAAGAGATAAGCCAGAGGAGGAGCAAGAAATGGAGTCTGGGGAGTCTAGGGTTGTGTCGGCCATTTTTTTGGAGTTGGAAGTTTTGTGGAAAGCTTAAGTAAATAGGAGCATGTGTATAGTTTTCGGTCCAACACGTGTAAAATCGTGGGACTAAGATGTGTTTGGATCAATGATGGGGTGGAAAAAAAAAAACAAGAAGAATATTAATAATTGATCCAAAACACACCTTCCAATGGGCTTATTCTAGCTAAATGTTCTGCATAAAATTAAACACCAAAAAGATATGGCAGCACAATTTTGAATTATAATTCAATGAAAAATTAAATTTGTGCGAAATGAAATGTAATAAACTGTCAAGTCATTCTGTTTAAATTACATGTTATTCTTTTTGTTGTATATCATTACTAATCTTTTAAAGGACTCGTTTAGGTAGAGCTTGCGTTGGAGTCCTACTAAGGTAATATGGACCTAAGTAACATTTTTTTGTATGTTGACAATATTGCTATTTATAATTAAAGAAAAATTGAATTTCGGAAAGCTTTCATGCAGTTATTTATTTGAAAGATTTATATATGAGTATTTCATAGCATCAATAAAGATACATACAACATTATACAAAACACTTGCACCAAGTGTGTAACATTACTCAAACGAAGGTCCGTACACATTTTTTAGTGCCCTCATTTTAGACAAAAAATTTCACTTAATTTTTATCCGACCTAGTTTATGTAAAGTTTAACTAGAATTTTATCGTAAAGTTGGTCTTGTTGTGGGGCTCCTTCGAACTATTTAGATGATCCAAGCCGGGCCTTTGTATTTTAAAAATTATAGAAAAAATAACCTACCAACCAATCGTCTGTTGTGGGCCTCCTTCAATCACCTATTCACACTATCAAACAAATTTGGTTGTAGAAACAAGTGCGGTTTTCAAAATATTACTGTCTATTCCTTATACAATAATTGGTTACAAAGACTAAAGCAATTAATCCTTTACATAATTTGAATACAAGAATTTAGTAAATAAATGTAAAGAAGGATATTTAAGTAATTTCATCTGATGAAGATAAAAAAAATGTGAAAAATCGCTATCCTTCGTTTAATTATAGGAGGGGTTATAATCCAGGAATGATATGGTCGTAAGCTTAGCAACACATTGTTGGCCACGTCCGTTTGAAATCAGTTTTTTAAGGTTTTTTTGGCTAATTTTTTTTTGTTTTTGTTGATTTTTATTTATTTGCCTTCTTTTTTCTAAGGGCATCAGAAAAGTCAAAACCTAAAAAAAATTAATTTTTTTAATAATAAATTTAAAAAACTTGGATTTTTAAATATTACGGTAACGAATTGTGTAGTTGAATCATCGTGGTCCACGCGCAGTTTCATACGATGATTACAGGCCACATGCATTAGTGTATAAAAGCATGGGCAAATTTTTCATAAATATCCTCCCACTTCAACCAAATGACCGTGTCGCCTTATCTTCCTAATTTGAGTAATACAAACCTAAACGTTTGCACTGTTCAATGGCAACCTTACGTCTTGTTCATTAAAAAAAATCACATGGAGAATGAAGGAAAAAAAAAAAGCCACCTCATCTGCGTTTAGCTTCCACGTCGCCTAATTAACAATATAAAAGACAAAAAATAGAATGTGAGAGAATTAAATGGCAATAAAATATCAATCCAGAACCCTAAAACATAACAAATGAAATGAAGAATCCGTGTCAATTGCTTAGAATTTCAACCAGCCCCCCAAAAAACAAAATCAAATTACCATGATTTTGAGTTTGTTTGGCGCTAAAAAATAACACTCCATCAAATTGTAGAGTTACGAAAAATTGCATCGTGGATGCGGATTTTCGGTCATTACCGTAGCGTATGGCAGTACCACGGTGGAATTTGGCTCAAACCCTTTAGTTGCAAGGTGGCAGGTTGCTCTCTCTCAAGATTGGTGCTCCTTCTAATGGATCTTGAGCTTTCAATGAAGCCTTAGACTCTAAGAAATCTGTAATTGAAAAATTAGAGAATAACCAAAGAGGCAAGAGAGTGGAGGGAGGTGGTGACTACTCTGCACCCATCATAACACATGTGAAATTTTCTTTTTGGAGAGCGAGATACGATGTGGAATCTATAAAAGTGTTCCCAAAACATGGTGAATCCATAAAAACATGCAATAAGAGAAGATTGAGAGAGGGAGGGAAAGGGTGAAGAGCTGAGTAGATCACTTTGAATGAGATTTGGAGGGTGGGGGGTATAAGAGAAAGAAAAAAAATCAATAGGAGGATTTGGTGACGTGGTTTACATCCTCTTTATTTGGCATGGGATCTAGCAACATAACTGCCACGATTTTTAGGAAACAAAATATGTGAGGAAGTCAATTGATGAGGATGACGAGGATTGTGTGAGGCATTAGACACATCTGATTTGGAGTGAGTGTTGCGCTTACCTTGCTATGAGGATCGATCTGAAACTCATTTTAAGTTTAATGATGTGATCGAAATGATTAATCATCTCAATACGTTTACATCATTGAGTAATTATCCATATTAAAAATACGTTGTTCGGATATACATGGTTACATAATTGAATTACATTTATGTTACGATTTATTTTGAAACTCATATGTACCATTGAAAACTGTCAAAATATTATAAACTTTTTCTGTAGCACCTTACTTTTAAATTAACGTGACAAATTTACTTTTTCACTTTAGGTAATTTTAAATTTTTAAAGAGTAATTTTGAAAACTTAAAACTTTTAAAATATGAAATCTTTGATTTTTTAAAAATTTGTATTTTTCAAAATAGAAAATAACGGAGGACGAAATTTATAGGGAGTATTGGATTCCATCCATTAAAAATATAGCATCTTTTCGTATTTAGATGTATCATGTTTGCATGGATCACAATTCACAAATAATTCAGAACAAATAATGGGAAAAACCCAGTTCTTGTGACGGCGATACCATTATCATCTTCATCTGATGTAAAGCAAATAATAATTGTCCCTTAAATCTTGATTAAGAGCATCTCCAGTGGTGAGTTATAACTCTTGCTAAAGCCAAATTATAACAACTTTATACAAAAACTCGACTCTAGCCTCTAGTGATCAACCAAAAAATAGCTGTGGCTTTGCTAGAGTTACTGTAACATACCTAAAAAACCAACAACAAATGCCTAAATTGAGGTGATAGAATCACCTGAAAACCGATCTTAAGTCACTAAGAGCTTAATTGAAGTGTTCTACACATGGTATTGATGATCCAATGTATAATTCTGTTCACTAGGTTTTAGCCATTGTTTGACATTGTCTTCAGAGCTACTCTGAGACAAGAAACTATAACAAGATTTAGGAAACAAACAAGTAGGATTAGCGAGTGAAACTAGATCTCCAAACAAGTCAGACAAGGACATTCACTTAAAACGAATGTTGCCGGCATGATGTGCAATGGACAAATACGATTCACGAATAGGTCCCCTAAATCATGATGAATCAGCAACTAATGCCATCTTAGATTAAACAAAGTTCCCCATTTATCGTTGATTAAGAGCTAATTAAATGGGTGAGTCAAGGCATACATCCTTCGGTTCTGTTTGGATGCTTCCATCACTTTCTCGAAGCCCTCCTCAAAAGTCGAACCAGACGTCACCTCCCTCGAGCCAACTAGCCTGCCCAATATCGGTCAACCTCCACCTCCTCGCCCGATTCACCACCAAGCCCTTTCACAAGCTCTCAAACCGCCTCGGACCCCTAATCCCCCACATCTCCTCGGCTCTGTCCTGCATCGTTGATTCCTCTCCTGAAGCCGCAAAGAGGTCCTCAAAAACCATGGGGAAGTGTATTTTCCAACCGCCCCCTAATGGCTGCGGGGATTACCTAACTTACGTTCCAAGACTTCTGACTTCGCGCCTTATGGACCTTTATTGGAATTCATGAAGAAATGTGCATGTCTGAGATTCTGGCGGCGAACGCTTGACCCCTCCACCACGTCAGACACGATGAGGATAAGGCGTTCGTTGATCTATTGTTGAGAAAGGTATTTTTTTTTTTTTTTTGAAAATCTACGTTCAGCTTCAATTTCTTATAATTCATATATTTACCAGATCGAATGCTACATACCATAAAAAATTAATTAGAAAAATGACATAAAATATAGGCTAAGGCAGGGGAGGCAGTTGACGTGGGGGGAAGAGCTATAAGAGTGACAACAACACAAAATCAAGAATGATCATGAGTGAGAGGTGTTCGAGAATGAAGATGAAGGCAGGGGAAGTGAGAAAAATGGATTCAAGAGACGGCCACCTCACCGGAAAATCAATCTCTCCGACTTTCATTTGGTTTTGACCAAGAACTTGGATTTGCAGGGATTTCGAAAGAGGCTCAAAGCGTCCGCGGACAGGTTCGAGCCAATGTGGAGAGATTTAAGCGGAGCACGAAGACGCGAGGAGGAAGATGAAGGACAGAGAGTTGCGATGGAGGTGAGAGAGTGAAGGATCGGCTTCATATTTTGATGGATATAGCAGAGGATGAGACATCTGATATGAAATTGAGCAAAGAGAACATCAGGCCTTC
>VIGQ01001586.1:0-15000 GCA_009663005.1 Actinidia chinensis
TTTTTTATCAGCAAAAAATAACATTTTTTATTAAAATAAATGTTCAAAAAGGAGGAAGAAAAGAAAAATAACAGAAGTTGTAGTACTAGTACGACTACACAGGCTACCTCACTAACGCAACAAAACACTCCTACCACTCCATACTCGAACACAATATTTCAAAACCCAATTTGATCATAAACCCTATGAAAAACATTCATCCTTTAATTTCTTTCTCTGCCTAACGTTTCTCTACCATTGTATGTCCTTTGCCATATATCTAGGTTTTCTTACATTTTTTCACTATTCATATTCAAATGACTCAGTTATGAAGGTAACCAACATTATTAACTTCTTTTTTTTATGCTTCTAGAACTGAATAGTATATTCAAATTTTCACGTGAAATTCTCTTAACACTCCGGCCTTGTATATAAGTTCCGTATCCATATTAGAATCCTGAATTTAGTCCCCAGCCGATTTGTTAAAATGTTTTTTCATGTTTGCCCAATAATTTTCATTATCCAAAGGATTAGGATAAATGAATATATATCTATATATTCTATTTCTTAACCAAACAGATAACAACTAGCTGCGGCTAATTTTTATGAGGGAGCATCTATGGGAAAGGTAGTGATTATTATAGGGTTACCAAGAGAGACCAGTGTAATGCCATGAATCCGTTGGCCATGTTTATGGCATGGAAGAAAAAGAATTTGAAATAGCAGGCTGTGCTTGCATCAAATAGTGGATGTTTTCACACAATCCTTTATTAAATATGAATTTTTCTTTCTGTTTTCTGTCTGTATCAGGCCTCCCTTTTCTCCCTTCTGGGGCACTCCAATTTTTTTCCTGAGGTGTTTTTGCAGAGTTTTGGCCCTAACTAATTTAGAAATGTTATTAAACTATCAAAACTTATAAGTTTTCTTTAGTTCACTCATGTTTCAATAAGTGATAAACTTTTAAATTTAAAATGAAATATGCCAGATTGATGTGATAGAGACAATTCATATAAATAACTCTTAATTTTAAGAATACGTAGTTTAAGTAGTTACGGGGCTTTTAAGTCCTCAAATAACCTCACTGGAGAGCAAATAGTAGAATATTAGTAACTATTGGTTCACTTTGTTAAATTACTTGACATAAGATCGTGCAATTTAGGATTTGGAATGGGAAAACACGAGGATTAGTATGAATTATAATTTGAATTGTTGACCATAAATTTATTTAATTAAAAGTTTTAGTCATGTAGAGATACACAATTTTTGTTTTTTTCTCATAACCTTCTTCAACATATAGTTGTGCTCTCCTTTGTGAGATTTTATTGTCTCTTGCGACATCCAATTGACCCCACCTCTTCTAAAAACTTATGCAATTAAAAAAAATAAAAATTTATATTTATAGGATTGGACTTTTGATTCATCTCATCTGAAAACACTTGATTTCAGCAAGAACGCAAAGCCTTTTTATGGTCTTTAATCACACCATATCTTTATGCAAATGTTTTAAAAGCTTTCCATACAAGCAAAACGGTATTGTTGCATCCCCCAATAATATTTTCCACATCTAATATTACATAATTGTATCATTTGCGGGTTGGAGATTGTCTCTAGGAGAAATTATTTAGTGTTTTCTTAAAGCAAACTTAGTGGTGGCTTTAAGTTGGAAGTGATTGGTTGGTAAACAGTGAGATTATTATTTTTTTATCCTATATTGTGTGATCAACATATTCAACATGTCATTCACTCTTATTATAGAAATATTCTCAAATAGCACAAATAATCTCTTATCGTGGTTCAGATGGTTATAAAAAATCAAATCGAAACCATTTCAAACGACCCGTTTAATTAATTTATCAAAATGCCATATTAACCGGATTGAACTGGACGAATTGTCATTTTTTAAAAAAAATAAAAAACACACCTATTTTTAAAAAAAATAAAATATTTATGGCCGAGTGTTTTTTATTTTTTATTTTTTTGGGTTATTTTGGTTTGATTTGGTATTTTTTTATTTGACTATAATTTTTAAAACTTTAGTTTTAATAAAATAAAAATTGAGTGCAATTACAAAAAATGTACAAATCACTATCTTTAAATATTTGTATTTATTATAAGTAGATATATCTAGAATACGTATTATCAAAAATAATCTAATATAAAAAAATACAAAAAAATAAAGAATAAAAATAGGAGGGTATAGGACAAAAATAAAAAATAAAAGGCAACACAATAATGCACATTATTATCTTAATAATACACATTCTTGACAGTTATATGTTTGTTTTATTTAAATAAAAAATCCCATAAGTATATTTAAAAATATTAAATTAGAAAGAAAAAGAAGTCATCTTGAATGTTTTTATAATTATATAATTTTTGTAGCTTTCTTTTATAGGTATTTATTAATTTGTACCTTATGGTTTTACTTTTGTATAGAAAAAAAATATCTTTTAATAAATCCATTTATAATTTTTTAATGATTTTTTTATTTAAATATATTTTTTATTAGTTATTTTTTATATACCCAGTTGAACCACGGTTGAATCAGTAAACTATTAAATCGATGTCTTAACCGGTTTAATCGCGGCTTTACTTCTAATAACTATGCTCTGTCTAAATACCAATTTTATTATTTAGGTGTTCCCCTTCGCCCATCACCCATCAACCTCCACCTTTTAACTTTCCAATAAGACTCTTCTCGTGCCTTTCTTTCAATACATATTTTAATTCTTTCTTTCCATGTCTTTTAGTTGGCCTACGTGGAGAATAGTGTTCAAAGGTAATAATAAGGGATGTTTGGTAACGTTTTTATTTTTTTATTTTTTATGTTTATTTAATTTTTGTGTTTATTTTATTTAATTTTTTATAAAACAAAAACTAAAATTAAGTTTGTATTCACTTTTTTTTTAAAATTATTTAAAAATAAAAATATGTTTGATTTCACCTACTTTTAAACTATTTAAAAAAAAGTGTGTGGTGGAGGCAGGAGTAGAGGCGGAGGTGGTGGTGGAGGTAGCGAAGGAGGAGGCGGTAGAGGTGGTGGTGGTGGTGGAGGAGGAGGATGTGGTGAGGAGGTGATGTGGTGGCAGAGGAGGAGGTGGTGGTGGTGAGAAGCTAGTGGCGGAGGAGGAGAGGGGTGTGGTGTTGAGAGGTGGTGGGAGAGGCGCGGTGGTGGGAGAGGTGGAGTGGATGTGGTGGTGGTGAGGATTGGCGGCGGGAGGTGGTGGTTGAAAAATTTTGGATAAAATAATTTGTAAACAAATTTTGTAAACAAAACCAAAGCAACTTTTTCTTATTTTCACTATTTTTAAAAATAGTAAAAATTGTTTAGCCTTATTTTCATTTATTTTTATAACACAAATAAGTGTTCTGTTTTCTATTATAATTAAACAAAATAAAAACAAAAAATAAAAATTAAACAGTTACCAAACATCACTTAAATCTTCTCTTTCTCCCATTTTAACCATTTGTGTTTGGAGTTTGACTTCATTTCTTATTTTTTTCCTCTACACCAAAAAAGTTTTATAAGTGGGGTAAAGCTAAGGTTGTACCTAATAATGCTTGTGGACAATATCTAAATATCATAAATATTATCTATATATATATATAGTCACCGAACTGTCCTCATAGGGAGTTTGTGTCAAAGCATATTAACTCGATAACTCGTCGGTAAGTGTTATCCTGACGGAGTTTCCAAACTGAGCTTCAAGTTAAGAGTTACGGACACGATACATCTCCTCTTTCATACCCTTATAATTGGGGCGAAACAACCAATGATACGATATATTAGCTACGCAACCACTCCCTATGGGCATGATTGAGTAGACGCCTATTTGATGACATGACTTATTTGGAGCATCTTTACATAACACCGAGTTGCCATAAAAGGGAACAAACCCTTTCCCTCATCGATGATTTCATTGCTCTTTCTCTCTCTGTCTCTCTCTCCTGACTTTCTTCTTTTAAGAAACATAGCCAATACTATTTCTTGCTTTCTCTTTTTTTCTTTTTCATCATAACTTGACCGTCAAAGAGCTGTCCTCGGAATACTCCGAGCGTTCCTTTTCTCCCTGTTGTTTATCTATGTAGGCTCGTCGAACATCATTAGCCACCGAGAGCCATTTTCACCTCCACTTTGCCTGCTTCAATTTCCTTTCTTTCTCCTACAAATTCTACAATATTTATATATATTCCATGCGACATGGGACATGGCTCTGAGCATGGTGTTGGGTCCTTTTCCTTTAAATTGAGTTTGATTGTAAAATACAATAAACTATCCACTAATGGGTATCATTTTGCACTCTTCTCTTCCAATTATCATGCGATTTTTACCTTTAGATCAAGTTTTCAATGTGACTCTTTTATCCATTTTCTATTCACTAGTAACGGAAAGATTCTATGTGACCTCATGGAAAATTAACCTTATTTAATCTATATCTCATAAACCAAATAACACATATTAGGGCACCAATTATTCTTAAGTTCCTATTGCCACTATAATGAAACCTTATTTATTTCCATATATCAATTTCTTTAACACTAGTTTTTTTTTTAAAAAAAACATAAGTGGTTTTAGATTGAGAGGAATTCAAAAAAAACTTAATTAGGTATTGTTGTTTGTGGTAGGAAAATTGAGATGAGCACCAACAGTCTCAAAATTACTCTTTAAGTCGTATTTGACCCGGTCTGACCTCAATAACCTCAGGGGTAATGACCCAGGATGAGACCTCAGCGACCTACGCAAAAAGAAAACAAACGTTATCGATCAGGGGAGGCAGCTAATATAAACTCCTCTGGTGTAGAGATGAGATCGAAATGAAGTGAATATAATGAGCTTAATAGAAAGTTTATATGGATATAGCTCAAAGAGTAAGAGAATAGTTACTCCTTTATTATGGAGGGTGGGCGGCCTTTTACAGATGGAGAATGAAAAACCATGCGAGAAGATCACAACGTAATCATTAGGCTGCCAAATATGGAAGCCATGTCCGAGAACTTCAGATTAAAAGAAGAGGGAATGCCATATGGAGGATGCACCATGAATATAGGAGACGTGGTGGAGATGGAGTCTTAAGGTCATCTCATCTTTATAGTGAGTGACGAGGTGGAAACGGGTGAGGTGGAGATTGGTGAGGTTAATCTCATCCTCATGTTCATCTTATCCTCAAGTTCACCTCATCCTCAAAGTGATGGGTGAGATGAGAACTATGGAGGAGGTGAGAACCATGGAGGATGTGGATAGCATCCTAGAAAATCTGAGCTTAATAAGTTAATCTCGTCAGATAAAGTCTCGACGACGTGCTTACTTCAGCAAGTGATCTTGGCGACGTGCTTACTTCATTACCCCTTATTAGTTGCCCCCTACTCGAGATGTAGAGGTCAAACACTTGGTATCTTCGAGTAACAAATCAAGTGGTGTTTTTTGATGATGTAAGCAAGTAATGATGGCATGTCCTCACAAGTTGACACGTAAAGAAGAGCATTAATGATGGAGCGACCCTTCACCTTAATTTGGGCAAACACTAAACCTTATCACGACGACTTGAATGATTAGGCGAGCTTGATGACTTGGCGAATAATTGGAGAATTTAATTCTCAATTATTTTTGCATCTTTTGGCGAGTAAAATAGATATGCAATATTAACCAAACTAGCGATATGATGATCTTGACTTTGGCGACATCAACAAGTCAGAATTGGAGAAATGGCAAAATTGGCAATAATCTAGTTAGGCAAATTAGCAACAATCCATTTGGCAATTTAATAACAAATATTGGCGCGATACATATTATGGACGATTGCAATACTGAGCTGGAAGAAATGGCGATTTCCATAATTACATGAAAAATTGACAACCATTAGTACTTGGGGATCATTATTTAATGGGACTAGGGGCGTGGCGAGACAATTACTCAAATAACATTAGTAGGTGAACATTGACAACATGGAGACCAAAAGAATATAGTCCTTCTTCAGTGATCATCATTCAAGGGTTGAGGTAAGGCCTTCCCTTTCATGTCTTCTAGCCAATAAGTTCCTGACCTGATCACCTCATCCTTGGAGTGAATGGTGAGTTGTGGTGATTATGGTGAGGTGAATCCTTTATTTTATGGTAATCCTTTCCTTACCTCCTTTGTTTGGCCTCAACTAACTCTTCTACTGCACTGTACTTGTCAGTCGGCTTAGAGTGTGATAAGGTACAGGACACTTTGGAGAGGGAATGAACAAACAGGCTGTAATATCCGAAAATAGTATTACTTATTAACTTTAATTTTATTTTTTTGTGTTTGTATATTATTTGGGTCAAAAAAGTTGACCAATGAAGCAGTAAGTTTTGACTTAGACTTAGAGTGACCAATTAGGAGTTGGCGTCCCCAGTTTTAAAAGGGAGGACAAGGGGCTTATTTCCATGTGGTTCATTTATTGCTTCACACAAAACACAAACATATACACCCACATATACGTAGAGAGAGTAGAAAGGAGAGGAAAAGAGAGAAAGAGAAGGAGAGGAGGAAGAAGAGCGGAAGCTGGAGAGCTCAATCAAGTCAAGGCAAGCCATTAAAGACACATCAAGTTCAAAAGAGGTGAGATGAGAAATCAAACTGATAGAACATGATATGTTGTATCTATAATTAGTTGAAAAACGTTTTTAAGTCTTTTACTTTGAGTACTAAGACGGATTGAGGTGGGTTAGAGGGCTCCCTGGACTCCAATTGACTAGTATTTGAAACCTAAAACTCCTATTGAGAGAATTAAGTGTTTGTTTGAAATCTCCAAATTTTATAGGTTCGGCGTTTAAAAGTGTCAATACTAGATCCCTTTGATTATATGGTTCTTTGCTACCATTTTTGAATTATTGTCACCCACGAGGCCATTATTAAACCCTTTGAAGCTTGAGAAGTTTTAATTGAGTTTGACGAAGATTTGGTAATTTAAGAGACCATTTCTTCTGTTGCTCGTAGCTAGTGTTTGAACGCCAAACCCAGCATTTGAACGGTATGAACAAATTGCCTTAACGTCCGAACGCCCAGTTTTGACTTTTGTGGAGCATTCGGATGCCAAGGTAAAGAAAGTAGGCATTTACCTTAGCATTTGAATGCCAATTTTAACATATTCTCAGCGCTCAAATAGTAGCCAATTTAGTTTCAGCACCCGAACGTCACTTTTAAAGCATTCTTAGCGTTTTTTAAACGGTACCATAGGATATTTTTGACGTGACGTTTAGAACGACTATATGCCGGACGTTGGAAAGTCTAGAGAGTTGAACTTGAAAATCACCATTTTTGACCTTAGCGTTCGAACGCCAGCCCAATGTTCGACGATAACTATTCCATAGCCCAGTGTTCGAATGCCAGTTTCAGCCTTGGTTCTCGCGTTCGAACGCTAGGCTTAGGACATTTTCAGACAGGTTTGTATTTTTTTCTTAGGACATATTCGCACTCAAAGTATGTTTAGGCCTGACTTTACCATTAGAAAAATTTAGGTAGATTATAGGAAGTCTGACCTAGAGTAAGTATCCAAGTAGTTGGGAGTAGGTATTAAACTTGAGGTGTACTTTACGATTATATAAAAATAATATTGATGGCTTCATGCCCTATATGTAGGGACACGTTGGCTTAGCGCCTATCCACGAGAATCGAGGTGAGTAACCGAGGCAGGACAAAATATGTGTACGTTTCAAAATATTTGCAATACGTACAATGCATATTCAAATGCTTTCCATATGTTCGATGCATTAAATGATTGTATGATATGAAGGTATGTATTCTAAATGTATAAAAATATTGTATGCTAATATGAAAACCCCAGCATGAACGCTTTAAACATTTAATTTATGAAATATGTTAATGTCTTAGCATGGTTCGTATGAAAAACAAATTACGTTCAAAGTAGTATGCATGTGACGCTCGGGTCCTCCGTGGCAAGACCTTAAACCCAAGCCCGATTGTCCTAAGGTAGATAAGGGAAGTAACAGAAAGCTATCTAAGATTGAGAATCTCAGGGTCCTAAAGAAGCCACCCATAACCTATATGGTTAAGTAGTGTGCCCGATAAGGGTATTACACCGAGTCGTTAACCCTAGATATGATCATGATTTTAAGAAGAATGATATGCTTATGCTCACGGTATATTTCTAAGATCTGTATGCATGTTATGTGACCCCAGGTTTAGAAATTTAAATTTTTGAAGCAAAGTTAGTTTATGACTCACATGTTTTACATGGAATGATATATGTACGATATGCAAAATCCATGGTATTGACGGCATGAATCACTGTTATTCATAAGTAATTAACTTAAGTTTTCAAAAATATTGCAGGAGGAAGCCAATCTAAGAGTCAAGAGGAAAGTGATCAGCAGGATTTTAGTTGTGGCCCAAGGCCTTATGATGTTTTGTGAAGGATTAAACTACACATATATATTATATGGCTATGTTGTGACGTATGTATAATTAAAGTTGGCTATGACACGCATTATAATAGTTAAACTAGCACATTTGTATATGTGTATGCACGTCACACTTTTCTATTGCAGATATTATGGCGTTTCCACGAAAAGAAAGCAAAAATGTTAGCTCATTTTAAAAGAGGATATACAGGTGATCAACAGGGATGAAGGTTAGTAGGCCTTGGGGGGCGAGCACTGGTGGTAACGAGCCCTCGATCCGAATAAGCCGGGTGTAGGGAATGACAAAGCCATGACAAAACCTTCCATCTCGCATGAACCACCACCTTGTCACTTAAGATCTTCCACCTTAAGGACAACTTGATGAAATGCTTGATGTAGTTCTTCAGCTCTCACCTCCTTTTGAGAATTGTGAAAGGTGGGAGGTATTTCTGCCCTTACTCTGCAGCTCATGAAATGGCGACAAAGATCCTACTCAGGGTTGATAAACGAATCAATGTTTTAAGAGACAACTTTCTGGAACCATGACCTCGTGGCCCCTTCAAAGTTGTCTAAAACGTTTTGCACATTATCTCATCAGAATACCCTTGGAGCATCATCAAGTTCTTATACAAGTCCAGGTGATCCATAGGATTTGTCTTCCCTTCGTATACTTTTAGCTGGGATGGTAATTTGAACTTGGATGAAACTCTTAGTTTCATACTCTTTTCGTGAATGGAGGCTCGGTTTGCCTTATCAAGGTGTCCACTATAAAGAGAGCTTTCATGCATGTATTGTGGCGTTGATCCGAGCATTTAGACCTTAATTTTTTGGGTAGTGGACTGTATCTCGACGCTTTGGAGCTTGTTTATCTCGATGAGGTGACCTTCCCATCTCGTAGTTGAATTTTCCTAAAGGTAATAGATGATTCTGTGAAGTCATGGTCGCCTAATTCATGTGAGAATGGTGAGATCGATCAACATCAATGGAATAGGTGCGGTGACGGATGTGGAGTTTGTGGCAAGGTGCTGTACTAGACGGGCCTTGATCTCATTCATAATCCTAATCTACTCAGCGATTCCATGCATCTAATGATGAATGATGCCTTCTAGATCTAAAGCTTGACTAGTGTTAACCATTAGATGTGCTATGTTATCTAGAAGGCTGTTGGTACTCGGCCTAGATAGCAATTGGCTACGTAGGTGCATAGAGAGTTGAGAACTGTCGTTCCCACATACGGCACAAAGTTATTGTGGTAGAAATTTAGAATGAAAAGCCAATAGTCAGAATTGCTCTTTAAGCTCGGTATTTGACCTCAGTAATTTTACCTCAGTATCTAACCTCGATGACCTCAGGGTGATGACCTCGACGACCTGCACAAGAAAACTACGTTACCGATTGGGGTAGGGCCACTACAAACCCCTCTGGCGTGAAAATGAGATTGAGATGAGTGATAGAATGAGCTTAACAAGAAGTTGATATGGATATAGAGCAAAAGAGTGAGAGGAGTAGTTCCCTTTATGATGGAGGGTGAGCGACCTTTTATAGATGGAGAATGGAGAGCCGTGCGAGAAGATAATGAGTAATCATTGGGCTGCCCAAGTATGGAAGCCATGTTCGAGGACCTTCGAGAGTAAAAGGAGGAAAATGCTATATGGAGAATGCCACCTGTGAATGTTGGAGACGCTGTGAGTAGGGAGCTCAAGGTCATCTCATTACCTTACAGTGAATGGGACGGTGGGAGATTACGAGGTTCATCTCATCCTCAGTTCATTCATCTTAAAAGTTCACCTCTCCTCAGGTGATACGCACGAGATGAAACCAGGGTTGAGGTGAGAATATGGAGGATGTGAGAACCATAGAAGACGTGGAAAACATCCTAAAAGATCCGAGCTTAATGAGTTGATATAGTCAGATAACGTCTCGACGACATGCATACTTGAGCAAAGGTTCTTAGAGATTTGCTTAACGTCATTGGTGAATATTTTTACCCTCCTCAGTATTTAATTAATGACTACCAGAGATGAATATAGGCTAATCATTAAGCAAATAAACTATCTTGTGCATGTGCATCATTAGTTAAAAATTGCATTTCTATTTTAATAGAATGCCTCAATTCAAGAGCCAATAGATGGCCAACTGGGGTGATTAATCACTTGAGATTCTTGTTATATAACAAGGGTATAAATGTTTACACTCTTTTTCTCTTCATTTTATTGTAATTTTTTAAAATAAAAATACAATTAAAATGTACTCCATATTATTTAAAACATAGAGCGTAAAAATTATCATACAATCTAGGTATTGCATCACATGAGCTAGGATGGATGGGTATTATGTGCAATCATTTATGATGATTTGATTTTAGCCGTAAACAATTTTGTACTCAGTTTTTGCGGAAAAGGGTCCTGCTAAGACTACCCAGTGACACTATTCACATATTTTACAGTATTTATATTTTTATTCAGATATCAATATACTTTTTGCCTATCAACCATCGCCACACTTAACAATAGTTAGCGCTTCTCTTTGCGGAAATACACTATACCTTTTATCCTTATTATGAAATGTTATACTAATAAATTCCTTATCACTTTTTATAATGATTTGAATTGCCCTTTTGCATACACTGATACATTTGTTTTTTCCTTCTCATAGAGGGGATAGTTAAGTTATTTATTCAAAAATTACATAATAAAATTAAAATAAATATTATTTTGGTATAAATGGGAGTGAAGAAATCTTTACTTGATTCTATTATAAAGGGCAAATTGGTCACTCCAGACAAACCTAGGCCATCAAACAAAATTGGTTTTGTATGTTTCATGATGTTGCCAAAAGTGGATAATTGTGGAAGGAACAAGAGATGAGCCATTAGTGTGTATGCTAGTATTGTGATCCAAATCCAAACACCATACTAGGCCCTTTTAGTTCCTAGTGGTCCTATTGCACATGGGGTATTGCGTTTGCGGTATTTTGAAGTTGTACATGGGGAAAGGGGGAAGGTTTTTGTTACTTCCGACTTCTGGTAATTTGTTTTCAAAAATATTTGAATGTGATCGGTTAAATAATGAGACAGATCCATTTTAAAACAGTGGAAAACTTTAATTACGATAATGTTTATTACCTATATTGAGAAAGTTGTCAAGGCATAGTCGGGATTGAATTTTGAATTTTTTATTTGATTTTTATGATTTTATTCTTGGTATGTTTTAATTTTTTTCAATAAACTCTTGAGTAGAGAAAAAAAATTAAATAAAGACAAAAAATAGATTTTCTTTTATAAAAAAAACTAAAGACAAATTAGTCATGTTATTGTTTTTTTGTAATTTTTTTTACTTTTCATAAATAAGATGGAACCAGAAAGTAAAGGAACAAATTAACCCAAAAAAATAGAATATAGTCACTAAAAACGAAAATAATTCCAAAATATTATTTTATCCAAACAAGCCCGTAATGCATGCTTTGCTTAGTATTGAAGGGCATTTGAACTTGTTTTTATCCAAGGTGAGGCAAAAAAGACGTTTATACATGCTACAAAAGTTTCAAAATATATGGAAAATTTATTATGAATGTTAAATGTCTGAAAAGACCCTCACAAGAATGACTTTACAATGAGATTCACAATGGAACTTTGGAAATTTGTAAAACTGTAAGGCCCTGTTGATAATCGGGCATGGAGGGGGATTGGATGTTTAGCCGTGGGGCCTCCTAATCTGTTTGGTTTCGGTAGGGATGACAGATAATAGTCCGCTCCGGACTACGAAATCCGCCCCCATTTGGGGGTGTGGAAATCCATTGGGGGGTTGGAGTAGCATCCCCATTACTCTATGCCTCAAATTGCAATTTTACCTTTGATATTGTATATTATTGTAAATAAAGGGTAAATAGAAATTTCATGAAAAAAATCCATAATTTTTTGGACACTATTGACCACATTACCCTTGATATTTACTAATTTTACTGTCTAATCCCGTGCAAACCAAACACCCCCGTTGGACTATTGCCCTCATTACTAATCCCATCTCATTATCAATCCCAATCCTAATCCCACCTCATTACTAATCATACCAATTCTATCACAATTATCAAACGAGACCTAAATGCTATGATCCCCAACAACTGGTACTAGGGGTGTAAAAGAAAAGAGTAGTGATAGGTACACACCCAAGTGGATGTGTATAAGATACACCAATTTTTCCTTCTCACAAAATAAGTGAGGACCCGCCCTAATTAGGGTTTTCACATTTTTCTAAAAAACCCTAAAGGCGGGTGCCGGTCCCACTTTTTGTGAGAAGACAAAAGGGATGTCTTGTACACCCCACTTTGGGTGTGTACCAATCATTATTCAAAAGAAAAATATTTATTTATTTTATATGGGAGATTAGAAAAAATAAATTTATAAGCCCTAAACATTAGATTTGTTTTTTCCACGCAAAATTTAGCTCTAGAAATTTTTTTGACAATAGTTTTAAAAATAAGAAAGGTCAGTGCAATTTTAAAAACTACCGTAGAAATGACTGAATTTATTAGAAATCTCAGGGAGGCCAGTTAAATTTAATCATAAATGTTCTCTAACTTCAATGAGTCACGAGTTGCACATGAAATTCTATCATTCTATTCTACTAATTTAATGGCCATTGTAAAGGCCTTTGTTTTCCTCTCTCAAAGTTATGTTTGGAACTTGTGGAAAGAAGATACTATAGAAAATTAGTGTTTTGGTCCTTTGATTTTGAAGAATTAAGATTAAAATAATAAAGAAAAATAATTTTTGTTTTTGTGGTTTTTTAGAAAAGGAGAAGAAAAGAAGATATTAAAAAACAACTTAGATGAACAAAGAGATAAGAAAAAGAAACAAAAGAAAGAAGAAAAGAAAGAAAGATGACAAAAATGTCAAGAGAAAAATTTTCATACAAGCTAAAAACCAAACAAGGGATGTGGGAAAATAATAAATTTTTTATTTTCTTGCGTATTTTTTCCCCTTATAACAACAAGGTCTTATTGGTTCTTTCATTTTTTCTTTCTTTGTTTCCCCTTTGGTTGTATTTGAATCATGGAGGTGGTGAGAAAAAAAAATAAAAATAGAGCAATTAGATAGTCCATTGAGAGATTGGCAATAAAAAACTACCCGATCGAGATGAACATGTGCATACTTTCACGGGATAAGGTGGGAATGAAAAAATAAGATAAAAATAATTTGGGATAGGACGGGGAATGATTTGCTGCTTCGTCTCGAACCCATCCTGACTCGCCCCCGCTTAGAGAAACATATTTTATTTATTATATTTTATATTATTAATATAAAAAGTAATTTTTTATATATATACTAATAATAAATCTCCAATATAGAAGGACATAAAAAACTAAGGTCCTTACTAGTGGAAACACTAATTTTTATTATTATGCTTTTTTTTTAATTTATTTTTTCTACGTTTGAAAGTAAAAATAACTTATAATGATGAGAAAAAAAAAAGACGAACAAAAGAATGGGCAAACAGGAAGGACAGAGTCCCCGTAGGATATGTGGATAGGATGGTCAATTTAATCCATAATGGAGATGGTGGAGGGATGAAAATACATTAATAGTGAGATGAAATAAAAATAAAATTTGAGACATTTACCGTAAATATGCTTTGTGCCATCTGCTAATCATTCAGAATCATTGAAACCTAATCTAATTTTTATTTTATTTATTTTTCTCCCATGAATCCCGTAATTCAAACAAAATCTTAGATAGATCGTCTAACATTTTTATTTTTATCAATATTTTATTTTCTTACTAAATTCTCAAAAATACTAATATATTAACCTTAAACATCAAGAGAGATCAACGTAGTTTACCTTTCTTTTTTTCTTCACTTACCAGAGATCGTGGTGACTCTAAAGGTTGGTACAAAGATGAAAAGGTAGGTATACTTGTAGGATGTAAGAGCATTCTCTTAATTAGCTAAAAAGTTATTTTTTGACTAATTATTCAATGAAAACTCTAAAAATAATTTCACATAAATTAGCTAAAATAAGGATGCAACACAAATTAAAGTTGCTTATAGTGTCTAGTCACATTTAAAATATTTACTTTTCACTGCTATTTAAAGCGTAAATTATATTTATACCGCGATACTCTTACTATTTTTTTTTTTAATTTTGGTGATCATCCGATACGTTTAACTAAAAATATATAGGTTTTAAAAATTACACCACTTTTGAATAATATGACTATTTTAAAATATATTATTTAAAAAAAAATATGACCGTTGAAAATAATTAACCATTTTAATAATATGACGGTTTTGAAAAACATAATCTTAAAAATAGAATGAATAAATAGTAAGAACTGATATTCTAAGGGAATAGAATTAGAATACAGATGCTGAGTTTGAGAATAGGAATTAAAACAAGATGTCAAAAAAATAATTAGCTAAAATATTTTTTTTTTTATTTTTTAGCTATAATTTGACTCAAATTTGATGTGAATGCTATAAGGAAATAACTAGCCTAGAATCTAGATGCAGATTGACATTAAAGCCGAGAATTGAGATATTGGTTTTTTTAGTTTTTCTAATTCATTGGTTTTTGAGTTTTTTTTTTTTTTTTTTGCTATTTGATTAAAATTTTAGATTTTTTCTGTTCTTTTTGACT
>VIGQ01001700.1:0-23199 GCA_009663005.1 Actinidia chinensis
CCCCTTTCTTTCTTCTTTTCTCACGAAGAAAGGTCAGAGTTGTATTCTATTTTTTTAATTCTTTATCATGAAATAAAGACTCAATTAATGTTCCTCTATTTATTTATTTCGATTTGATAATTGCAATGTGGTAGTTTCATTCTAGTTTATCTTCTTTTTTTGATGATTATGGCATTATTCATAGTCCTCTCGTTTTCGCACTCCTCATCATAATGGAATTGGACAAGCGTAAAATGGAATCGTTATTGAGGTAATATGTTGCTATCCTCCTTTATCTGCTGTACCTAATGAAGTCATGATGTTGTGGTTCACATTGCCTGTTACAATCGTGAACCGCAAGCCTCCACTATTCTTCTTGTGGTCGGATCCCTCATCGTGTGGTTATTCCTTGATCGCCCTCCTACAGTTTACCTCCGAGTTTTGGTTTACTTTTTAAAGTCCATGCCTTAGATTCTGGCCGTGACAAACTTGATCGCCATGGCAATTAAACGTGTTTTCCTTGGTACTCGAGACTTAGAAGGGGTACAAGTGTTACTCTCCCCCTTCTGTTTGGCGTCACTTTGATGTGCTGATGTTACCTTCATGAGACATTGACTATTTTCCTCTCTCTCCTTCATATAACCCTCTGGAACCCAGTCACTCTCTTCATACCTGGGTTCCGTCCATGTTGGAATCTGGATCCCCGGGGTGTCTAGTCATTAGAGAAGCCATTGTAGTTTATGTTCGTTGGAAGAAACGCTCGTTGCTCAATTACCACCAACCACCAATCTTTCTGCCCGCTTGTTACCCCGATCTCTGCCCCCCCTAATTCCTCCTACGGGTTCGTCTCTGCCCCGGTAGCTCTGATTCCCTTACATTGGCACTATTGGCACTTCGTAAGTGTAATCATCATGTACTCCCATCCTATTGCTCAGTTTTTTGTTTCCTATGATCCTTTGTCGCCTTCTTTTAACGTGCATTTACTCTGTCACTGCTACCCTCTAATTCTAAGTCCTGTGTCGAAAGCACTGTTTGCTTCCCTTGTTTGGCGGCAAGTTGTGGGTTGATGAGATGACGACCTTGCAATTAAAATGATACATGGGGTAGTTTCTTTCTTTTCCGCCGGGACTTCCTCATTGGCTTCCGTTGGGTGTTTACAGTGAAGTTCTTTCGGCCTTGTTGGCTAAGGGGTAAACTCAGACTATGGATGGCATTAACCAGACTCTCCTAGTTGCAAAGGTTGGATCCATCTGTTATCCTTATCTTCCCTTGCTCTTCCTTGCTGCCATCTTGGGTGGCTTTTATTTTAGTTGAATGTGAAAGAATGCCTTTCCTCCAACAGTGATCTTGATGATGATGTGTACATGAGTAACCCCCCTCCTGGGTTTTGTTGCTCAGGGGAGAAGGGTCGGGCCTAATTCGTCTTCATAAATAAAGTGCTGGCAGTTCAGCGGTTTGGTATGCATCGATTCATTTGTCTTTTTGTATTTTCTATTATGACTAGGAGGGGTAAGGACTCCGGCCTGATTGTGGTATGTTGATGATATTATCATCTCGTGATGACACTCAGGGCTTAAGGAGTTTTGAAGACTTTTCTCTAGGGACAGTTTTTCACACAAAATTTGGTCAACTTCAGGATTTCTTAGTATTGACGCTGCAATGATCGAAGGGGGGATTAGCTTATCTGAATGAAGTATGTGTTAGACATTCTGGGGATACTGGCTTGATTAGGGCCAAGCTTCAGTAAAAACCCTATTGGACCTATGTGAGATTGTGCTGAATCAAGTGATTTGTTTCGAGTCAACCACTTACCATGGTTGTTATGAGTTGAACTACCCTCCCTATCATGCATCCAGACTTTGCATTTGTTGTGAGTGTGTCATCCGTTTATGTTAGCTCCTCGCTTCCTTCTCCACAGAGGCGCTTTGAGGATTGTTAGGTACCTCAAGGCGCATCTGGTCGTGGCTTGTTTTATGGGGTACAAAACACGGTCATCCTGCGTGTTGATTCATTCACCGATGCTAATTGGACGGGGTCCTCCATCATATAGGGGTTCCACTACTGGGTATTTGGGTAACTTTTTTAGATGGTATCTTATTCACCTGGAGAGTAAGAAGCAGACAGTGAACGGTGCGATGAGGACTTGGAAGCAAGTGTAAGGGTGAAACTAATGGTTTAATTGGTCATGGTTAGTGCGACAGGCTGAGTGGGTTACAGGTGGTTGTTCGTAGGCTGGGTGGGGTTGATGGTGGAGAGAGACCCAACGTATGATCGTAGGCTAAGGAAGGACCCCAAGGTGTAATCGCAGTTGCGCCTGGTATTGAGGAGGGTTCGACCTATCAAGCATGGGTCACAAAATGTGCGAACGAGGGGCCAAAGAGAACTAGGAAAGGTAGGAAGGTAAATGACTGGGGTGTTTGGGCGTGGTTGCAAAGATGAGTCAGGTTATCGAACAGGTTCTACCAATGATTGTTCTCTGATCGCACAAGTTTTGACCGTGGCTGGTGTTGGGATTTGTAGGGCTTATCGATGGGTATGGTGGCATTGACATAGTGGTAGCAATTAATTGAGGTTTGTAGAAATCTCTACTGGGATAATCATGATATTGGTGAAATTGAGATTAGGGTTTTGAGATTACCCATAATACACACATATAATGCCATAAATAGAGAGAATAGAAAGATTACAATACACATGCAACCGCCTCTAATTATTAACTATACTCATTACTTACTTCACCACAAACCTAACACGTACTACATCCGCTATTCTATCTCTAACAGGGTGAATGGGACGAGCCAACCTGATGAACGCTACAACTACGCTAAGCCTCCAATCAATAACCCCTAGTGACCCTAAGCGTGGGGCCAGTGGTCGCCTTATGTATCCTGTGCCCAAGGCCCTTTGGGTGAGGGACGCTAGGTGGTCATGGGTGTTGTGATAGGGGGCTAATGGGTGAGGGATGGTCGGCATGGTTGGAATAGGTTAGGTGCGTCAATGATGGGCAACGGCGGTGCTGGGTGGTGGGGCAGAGAACTAGTGGTGGTGATGTCTATGGGTGGCGGGATCCTGCTTGGAATACATGTAATTAGAGAAGTGAGCTTAGGGTTCATATTAACCCTAATACATACAAAGTATTAGAAGAGAGAGAATGTCAACTACAATACACATTGCACTCATCACTCCCGACCAATTCTTCACTATACACCTAACTGCTCATACACCCATACGCACTCCTCCTAACAACAAATCATTTAATATGATAACCACACACAAAAAAAAATCGACTTATTAATATAACCTGTAAATATATATTGACTATTGTTGTGTCCTGCTGCTGAATTTTTCCTGTTTTACATACATTTGCTGACAACCATCTTGCTGTAGTATTCTTGGTCCATGTAATTTGTTATCTTCTCAATATGGAAACATTGTGTTTAATAATGAGAAACAAAAAATAAATTGCAAAATAAAGGAGGCAAAAAAATATATAAACAATTTACTTAATACTGCATATTTGTTGCAATTTTAACCACATAATCAATAGGAGAAAATTTTGTCTTGATTATGAAAAGGCCATCTCACAAACATCCTGAAAACTCATTAACAAATTAAGAGCGTCTTAGAATCAGGAAAGCAACTTTAAAAAAACGAATAATGAAAAATAGTGAGCTCTAGGCATTGACAATTCAAAACCAAAAACTGCTAAATCGATTCGTTCCATTCTCATCTAAATCCACAGTGAAAACCTAAGTAGGCAGCCTGTGAATGCAGTTGCAGCAGCTGAATACACATTGATAGTGTACAAAGATTGGTTCATGATGGCTACCCATACCTCATCAAAAAAAAAATCTTCTTACAAGGATCGACTGTTGCAGAGGCGGATATATTGAATAGCGCTTCAAAAGATCTTACCGTTGCTCTGTCACAACCAAGTAAATCACGTATCATGTTCTCAGTAAGTACAAAGAAATTATATCTTGAACCTCACACAAGTGATGAAGTTGAAGTGTAGTATTACATCTCTATTAATAAACAGAAAAGTAAAGGTCTCTCCTCTCTCCCTCTCTCTCTCTCTCTCTCTCTCTCTCTCTGACGCTGTAGACACCAAATTAAATTGGTATCTTTATGTAATCAGTTAGTTACGAAGAATTTATACTGAGCCTCACGAGTGATGTAAGTTGAAGTGTAGATTTACACTCTATTAACAAACAGAAAAGTCAAAAGGTCTCTCTCTTATCCCGTGTGTGGGACGAGAGCACAGACACAAAAGGCCAATGAATCCCCCTTCCCGGTCCTGTCCCCCAACAAGAGAGAGAGAGAAGAGGAGACTAACCTGACCAGCATCAGTCATATAACTAATAACTCAAAAGAAAGAGGAATAGTCCAAATATGTTCAGCAGTACACAACCAAGTAGCCCAACCTGCAAATTCAAGCAGAGAGTAAAGTAACGACTCCGAAGAAACTTCTCGAGAAAAAGGTGTTTGATGAGAACCACAATTTGAAACACCATCAGAACACTTTTTTTGTTATAATTAATTTGATTACAAAAAGCATCAAAAAGGGGATGTCAGGCCAGATCCACACAGCAAAAAAAAACTATACTGACAGCGTCCCAAGAGGACCCAAACAGACCCTATACACTCTGCATTTCTAAAATTTCAATAAAAACAAACTAAGCCAGGTTGGGTCATATCCCCACATGTCCAGTACAAAAACAGAACTCTAAGGGAATAAAGGGGATAGTCATCCACAAGAAAGCCTCCATTTAATCGTTGTGTACCCGAAAAGCCATTTCAGATGACTTCCCATCCTATGTTATAAATTTGGTCTACTCTATAGCTAATTTTAAGTTGTTATTCAAGTAAAAAAATAATAATCAGAGGATAATAGAGGAAAAAGGACAATAAACAGGGGATTGGGGGGAAGAAACAAAAACAAATGAATGATTTAAGGCTCGGTAGGAAAGTGCTTTTCTAGTTAGTCAAAAAAATCTGTTCTCATTCCTTTACCCATAACGTAAAAGAAAAATCTAACGCATAACACACAATTCAGTCGGTCCCAAGGTAGCGAAATTTCTTCTCGAAAAACACCACAGAAAGGATAATAAGACTTACTTTTCGAGTCATGTTAAAGGATATTGATTAACCTACCCAACTTTCCAAAACGTAGAGCAAAGAGCCTTTTCCTTCATTGCCAATCAAATAACTAGATACATGATTGGCCTTCTCTGAGAACCGCACGCCTGGAGTTATTGGCCACAAGATTCTCCATGATGTTGACTTTGCATAAGTGGGACAGCTTGACAAGAATCTAAAAAAAAGTGTGACACACAAGGACAACAAATAATTATCTAATGTTTATACCCAAAAAAGTTATTCTACCACTTGAAAACAGTCAATCATATTTTTAGAAAACAGCCACAGAGTGTGCTGGGTTTATTGCGCTGCCAAGAGACAAATCCTAAATTAGCGATTTAAAAAGCTTGAAAACTAGTAAAATATTAGCTGATAAAGGTAGGATGTAGAAAGTAGACACTTCCAAGTTTGTAGGAATTGAGACACTATATTGGTAATTAAATGAGTTAAAACATATAATTAATATCAAGCATTAACTTACTTGGCAAAATCAAATGTAAACCGATCTACAATTTATAGCTTAGGAATTCCTAATTTCACTCTGGTGAAATATTTCTAAACCTAGATTGGCCAATACTAATTGAGGAAGCACACTTTGCCCAAATCTAATTGCAGCGCCTTTTGACATGCCAATTTCTTGATTTATCCATGTTTGTAATTTCAATTTGGAGAGAACACCAAAGCAAGTAAGTCCTTTTCAGAAAAAAAGGTAACATCAACTCTTGCCTTAATGGACCATGTTCTTTAAAAAAGGCTACTACTATCGTCATATGAATACTGGAGATGCTTTCTTCGCAAGGAGGATCTTTAAAGATGGGACAAGGTGATTAGTATTTCGGATTTCAGGAAATTATTCTCCACCTGGCCTTGAATTTTATCGAGGTTCTTCTGAATAAGGCTCATGAAAGGAATTATGAGATTTGATACTCCAAAGGAAATATAAATCTAAGCTGATTACTTGTATTTGGCCTAAATCATTAGATACCTTTGGCATTATACAACCAGCACATGAGGTGGGCTGAATAATACGCTTCATAGAATTCAAGAAGCGCATCCCGTATTCTTTCTTTTTTTGGCAATACCCTCCAAGTCTTTGCGTTACCTATATATTTATCACAGTATCAGAACAACATAATCTGTTCTATAGACTCAAAAAGTCATTTTAAGTCGTATAAATGAATCAAAGATCCTGTACCAAAAACAAAAAAGAGAGAATCAATGATCAATACGAAGACCAGAGCTTGTCCACTGGAAAACCATTGGCTCATTACCCAATCAGTGGTCGGCACCACAGCTGTGTTATAAATCTCTCTCCCACTATCTCTCAACGCACATATGAATTTATATATCAGTACATAAATAAACCTAAGAAAATCATCTTAGAGAAGGCATTATATCTGCGTCTATAATCAGGGAGGCCCCATAGGCAATTGTGGATATAAGGATATAAAAACTATCCTCTAGAGGGAAAAAACGACAATAGACAGTGGCGTTAGAGTGGTGTCCGGTGGGAGGATTGTGAAGCGTGGATCAAGTCAAAGGCTTTAACAAGAAGAAGAGAGTGGTACAAATAGAGGGTCAAAATGGGGGGGGGCTCGGGTGGGTTTAGGTTAAAATCGGGTGGTGAGTTGTATATGGCCAGCTTGGATATGGGTTAAAACAACCGGAATCCAATATTGTGCTTGTTCTTGATGGAAATATATATATATATTTATATATATTTATATTATAAATAATATATATATAAATATTCATTTACTTAGGTTTTATTTTTAGCATCGTTTAGGCTATTTTTTTAATTTTTTGCCCTGATTTGGTTTATGAATTTTTTCGTCTTTATGATTTAAACAATCTAAAATCTCATCTAATTGAAAAAAAAATTCACTAAACACAAAAAAAAATCATTTTTACTCGACAATTAGCTCTAAATTTTGGTCTTTAATGGATTTTTCTATTCAAATTTGACTCTAAACTAAATTCTATCCTCAAACCTTTAGTTCCAAACTTTTGTCTCATTTTCATTGACACTCAAAAAAATTTCATTTTTCTCATGTAAAAAACACATACATTTGGCACTTTAAACTGTATTGAATACTTCCAAAAAATTGTCTTTGCATTATTAAAACTATAATAGGGTTCTATATTAAGTTGCAGAAGTTTTAACGTGATATAAGGGTTGCAGAGTGGTTAATTCTTTTGTCTACTTGATAGATATTGTTGCGCGAGTTTAGTGACAAAGGAGTTTTCCTTTTTTTTTTTTCATCACCCAATAAGTACCCATTTTCATCTGTTTGACCGGGGGTTTAAAGTGGGTTTAATGTGATGAACCCAATTTCAATCCAGTAAGCATTTGGGGAGGGTTTAAGAGTGTCCTTAAATAGGCGGCGTTAGTGGGTTTGGTGTTGGTATTTGCCACCTCTAGATATTAAATATGGTTCCCTAGGGGGAAGAATCTACGACCTGACCCGTTATACACTGGGTCCCATCATCATACAGGCTGCCAATGAACGGCCAGTGAAATCTCATCTCACTAAAGACTTTATAATTACTCAGTTTAGGATTTACTAAATCATTCAACATTACATTGCTGTGAATGAAATTCATGACAAAAACATCCCAAAGAATTAGAGCTTGATGTGTCACTACATTCAAATGAATGTAAATATATAATCTATCGGACATGTTTTATACACAAAAAACCAACACGGTTCTGCACAAATGGCGCAACCGTCAACACTACGATATCAGTTTAACCATTAAAAAACTATACAGGAACTCAAACATTAAAAGTCCGTAAAACTATCACATAGTTACAGGACTATCAAAAACTCAGCACGCTAGGGTCACTACCCTCAATGGCGTTCCCCCTCATTTTGATACTTGAAATGAGTTACGATCGGACAACGTCTTAAGCATAGGGCCTAGTGTGAGTCAGGTTATATAAAACATACATGACCAATGAACCTTTAACGAAAATCAAGTTCGTTTAAAAACAAGAAATGAAACCACTTTTTGCAATCCATGGCTCAACTAGGCAAACCCTTGACATCAGTCAAGATACAAATTATACAATCAATCCTCCATGGGACTCATGGCTAACGTACGCCAATAGACATCAAGCTTTTAAATTCATTTACAATTGACAATTTGCGAAACATCTAACCGTTTCAACGAATACCAGAACATCGGAAGCAACCACACCTCTGGTATAAATTAATCCCATAATCATCATGGTCATGATTCCTTATTACATCAACCATGCTATATTCTCCCCCTAGCAAACGGGAAATCTATGGAACTATGTGTCGGACTTAAACTACTTTCAAAAAATATAATTTTCATATTTCATGGTACTTATACAAAACAAATCATGCTTTTAAAACATAAAATATACAGTTTAAACAAAAGCCATGCTTCAAAGCATAAAAACAATTACTTTTATGCTATGTAATACATAAACAAGACTCACTCGGGCTTAATCCTGTGTTCTTTTCGAGTTCTTTTTCTTTTTCTAACTCTCTGTTTCTCTTTTTTTAGTTCATCTGTCTCGTCTTTCTTTTCCTTAAATCTCTTTCTTTTCTTCTATATTCTGTTCTTTGTTTCCTTTACACTAAGTTTACATAATATAAAATATATATCCAGCAAGGCTTAGGAAAGGAAGATCGCATGACTTGCCAATGTAATTGGTAAAATTACAATTCAGCCACCCAATTTAAGTACTTATTATGTATCTAAACTTAAAATCCTCTTCTTTTATCCTAAAAAGTATGATCTTTAATTTTAATCCCAAAAGTATAAAGGTTAAATTAATTCCAAAAAATTCTATTTGTAATAAAACAAGGTAATTAAGGGGTCGGGGTTTACAAGAAGATTGTTCTGGAGGGATCTAAGAAGCACGGAATACAACTCAGACACAGACAAGGACACTACATGGACATGCAATTTTCTAAAAATTATGATACGGTTATGTTGGACAAGTTGAATAAAATAATGAACCACATATTTTTTAAAATAAATAAAATAACAAGAAAAGATGTTTATACACAGAAAGGCGTAGCCTTTAAGATTTGTTAAATTTCAGCATCAAATTCATAAGTGAACCTTGGACTAACAGATCCAATGAATTTATTACAAGAAAGAGAAATGAGCATTGTACCCTATTTTTTGGCAAATAAGCAAAACCAATGGAATTAATGAATGTAAGCCATTTTTTTTGCCTACGTATGTCTTTTATGGCTCGATAACATTCTCTAATTATTACACTTATTCTTAAGAAGCACATATGGACAAGGATCTAGCCAAGGACACAGATGTTCATAGGGAGGACACGCCGTTGTCCGGGATGTGCCCATAATGTGTTGACGAAACCAAATAAAAAAAATAGACACGCCAAGTTGCCCTGTCCGACACGATTGAAGTAAGGAGCATAAGAGAAAACACTTGAGAAGTAATAAATGGGTCTTAAGAATGGAGTAATGATAGAAGGAGGAGGGGTTTGAAGACTGCATTGCGATTTTGCTTTGAATCTTCTGATGGGCAACCTTTTTTGTTTTCTCCTTTAGTTCTTTTTTTTAGAAGTTGTTTTATCATTTCTTTTGCCTTTCTTACTTTTTTGCACATGGTTTTTGTTTCAAGTTCAGTTATGGTCTATAGCATATAAAATATGTGGATGATTATCCTGGTAAATTTTAAATCATCACAGTTTGATTAATGAGAATTTGAATGATGAATGATGTGGCAGTATGTTAGGGATGTGCACTGGTGTGTTGTCTTCTTCTTCTTCCTCCCTCTTCTCCATCAGATTGCCTACCTATGCTAGGAGGACTCTAGGGAACCAACATCTTAAATTCTTCCCAACTAATGATGTCATTAAAAGAGACCAAGAGCGAAGATAGATAAGATTATCTAGTGGCAGGGGAGAGCTTGCACGGATTAAAAACCATAGGGCAGCAAAAGCTCTCCATATACTGCACTTTTCCTACTAGAATCAACTTGAGGTAGATCAGATGTGGAGTGGAGATGGTCGTCAGAAGATGTTAGATGGTTGGAAGGCATTTGATTCTAATGGTTATTGTGGAGAACAGAGGCAGTTTTCTCATATTGAAAGGAAAAGGCAAATGGTTTTCCAGGGCATTTATTATGCAATGGTTGCGTGTGAGAGAGAAACTTAAAGAGACCTATAGGAGAAGGGCGAATAACCAGGGTGGGGGAATGCCAAATCCTGATGAAAACAAAAGGGAAAGTGTTCTTGAATTCATTTTTTTTGGTTTTTGTGTTAAGAATGTGAATGGTTAAAAACTATATCCATGCAACGTATTGTCATGGAACAAAATCTGAGAGTGCCCTCTCCTTTTTAACAAATGAACCTTCTACATAAATTGTCCATTTCCGTTTTGAATGTCTAGATAAATTACATGCTGCAAGTCCTAAGCCCATTATGTGTGTTTTACTTCTCTTAATCCCATACTTCAGCCCAGAGGAGAAAAACCGGGCTGTCAAAACTTTCATCCTTAATGTCACCAATATGTGTCCTCGTTAAAAACTGGACCAAACATTCATACAGAGGGATCAAGGCTTACTTGAATCAACAGAAGAGCATTTTTGATACGAGGCAGAAATATTCACATAATGCAGTCTCTACACAAAATGAATTACGTACTCAGAAAATCTGGACACCTACAAAGAAATCTAAGTACCTGAATACAAAAGTGTGACCAGTAGTGAAAAAGAAAATAGTGGCACCTAATTGACCCACTCATATGTACTATATTTCACTTTGATCGCAGGAATGTATCTATGTATACATAATCCGAAAAATGTACTCAGAAGCCTTAATTTTTTTTTTAAAAAAAATATGCTCTTCTCACTTTAATTCCAATGGATAATCCTATTACACAAACATAAAGAAATAACATAGTTCAAGAGAGAGATTGAAGAATCCAGTAACATCTAAAGCCAAATTATACCAAAAACCTACAGAAAAAGGAAGAAAATTGCCCTGATTATTCATAAATAAAGATATTTGCGATATCCATAATTAGGCAGAAAAAAAAGGAAACAGCAAAAACAAATGATTGACTGCTAATTGTAGTTCCAATCGCCGTTTAAAACGACCTAAGTTGGCCCTAGATTAGTTTAATTATTCTTTTATTGTTTTTGTACTTATAGTGTAATGGATGATGTCTGAGACCATTGCAGGTTAGGATGATTAAAAAGGAAGAAAAGAAGTGAAAAAAAGGCAAAGAGGAAAAAAAAGTGCATCTGGGTTCGAACGCGAAGCAAGAAGGAATTAGAGTGTTTTTCGAACTCTGGAAAAACGTTCAATTTTGGCACTGACCGTCGAACGCTGGATCAAGGCAAGTTTGGGCGTTCGAACGCCAAGACGAAAAATGTGAAAAACGGTCGAACTCCCTTGCTTAACAGTGAAAAGTGCGAGACTCTTGAAAGTTGAGATTTTGCCTAAGGTTCGAACGCCAAACTAAAGAGGAATTGGGCGTTCGAAAACGCCAGAGAAAAAGTCAAAAATTGTGCAGGACCGTTCGACCGCCCGGAAAAAGCAAAAGATCAGCGTATCGGGAACGCTATCAGGGCATCCCACCGGTATTTTGGCCATAACTTTTACTTCCGATATCCGATTGAGCTGAATTTTAACGCGTTGGAAAGAAGATTTTAAAGGCTACATTTTGTCTCTAATAGGCATGCTGATTCGATCTCTAAAGTGGGTCAAATAGAAGATAACACACGTACGGGACAGATTAGAAGTTTGAGTTTCCTAATTCTACTAGATTCTAATTTGTGTTGCTATAAATACTTCCTTATCTTATTATGCACGGAAAGATGCTTTTATTACTTTAGTGTTAGGGTTTCTTTGAGTTTTTTATTTAGTTCTCATATTTCTTAGGTTTACATTATTTTTGTAATTACGTTCAAGTTTTCATTAATTAAATAAACTTGTACCGTAATTGCTTCCAATATATCGTGTTTGTTTTTCTTAGCCATGCTTGGCTAGTGTTTTCTAACTTGGATTGATTGTGAGATGATTGGGGGATCAAGTGAAAATGGACAGGCAAATTTAAATATCACCGATTTATTTCTGATTTTTTATTCTTCTTCTCTTTCGTTTTAGATTCTTCGAAAAACTAGGAGTTCCTATTATGTCGGTAATACATATGCGTGGATTGCTACCTCAGTCTATTACGTTGCCTGAAACGTTTATGCGTTTGAGGTGGGTTCATCATATGTGCTACATGAATCGATTGATTGCACGAGCCTTGATGATAACAACCAGATTTATTCTAAGTAACGTTAGATATGAATTGCTAGTCAGTATATATGCTGCCTTGTAACGTTTATGCGTGAGTTGGGTTCATTATTTGTGCACGAATTGAAGATTGAAAAAACAACGGTTGTTTGAAAGCAAAATTTTCCGAACTCCAAGACCCATGGATGTGTCGAAGGATTTGAGTTATAAGAGCCTCCATGGATTCCGAGAAACCTAATTGATTGGATCAATTGATTCCGAGTCGTTTTTATTATCAGTTTAAATCAGTTTCAATTATTTTTTTAACTTTAGAAATCGTTAAATCAACCCAAAACTAAAGGTCCGATTTTGTTTTCTCTTTTTGAAGCATAAGTTAGGATTAAACTTAGGATGAGGCTATAGTTTTAGTATTCTGGTTTTCACCCCCCCTTGGCACTACTCCGTGTGGGATCGAACTCGTACTTCGAGTTTTATACTACTCGCGAACCCGTACACTTGCGGTAAAGAATTCACTTTGGGACGAATCAAACAACTTACCTTTTTGCATAAGAAAATTTTTTGAAAACAAAAGTCTTCAAGTGAAACACGAGTATGTGCCATTACCAGATCAAGAAGCAATGAAAAAAAGAATCATTCCTAATACTCACAGGTAAGAAGGCATAGATGGCTCTGATAACATAAGCTGAAAACTTGGATGGTACCAAAGTAGCTATGGGTAAAGTAACCTGTGCATCATCAGCTGGACCGGATTAAATGATGTGAAACATAACAAAAATTGTGAAAAACCAAACTGTGAACTTATGGAATGGATGACTCTCCAAGATAGATGGTGAGAAGAGCTGCCACAGAATAATTCATTAAAGAAGTATTGGAGGTACTTCTCTAATGAAAGGCCAAACTACGAAGTGTAATTCAAGAGGCAATCTCTCTCATACGAAGAAAACTATTTTAATACAATTCTGAAGCACGATGTGCTGAATAAAGAGAGACATAATAGTGGATCAAGAATCTTTTAAGGGATATAAACTCATTATTCAATGTTCACAAGGTAATCTATGGCCATAATCCAGCATTTCTTCGCTATACTTTCTTAGTCAACTAAAAAACAGAAAAAACAACCCACTTATCAAAGGATTAATAAATAATAGCCAGCAAGAAGCACAGACAACTCTAAGAAGGTTCCATGTCAGTGTTACATATGTTGGGCACCGACACTCGTTGGATACAAACCTCGGCGGCACAGACACTCGGTGATACCACGTGGTTATTATTTTTTAAATTGTTTGACGAAACCTTGGGGGACAGATATGTAAGCATTACAAGTTTTGATATACTGAATAAAATATAAAAGAAAAATAACTGAAATTTATACAGTGGTCATAGAGAAATCAGTGATTACATACAATTTATAATTACTAAATTCCCCTTCAGTCTCGTACATGTCAAAACTGGTTCAGTTTTAATTGCCAAAATCATTACTATTATTTTATTTTTCTAGTTGCATCTAGCACCCCCACCCCCCATAACATATAGTGTGGTTTTCTTGTAATCTTGAAAAACACTTGTGACTGAATAAATACACAAGTTCTCTCCCTAGATCTCTTCACCTGAACGCCCTATTTCTCTAGTGATGTGTTGTGCAGATTCAGCTCTATAGTCTGCGGGACGGATGTGAATGAACGGTTTCAGATACCATGGCGAAAAAATTAGTTCATATTTTCAAAAAAAACAACAAAAGGTAATACATGGTTTCTTATGAAGTTGTGAGCAAGCACTATTGTCAAATCAGTCGTGGAACTGATAGATTTTTTTTTCTAGAGATGGAGCATAGAGGCAGTTGGCAGTCGCTGCCGTTGTTCATTGCTCAATGTCGTAGATGCAATCAGCGTTGTGTTTGTACCCCCGCCATATATAAACTGATTAACAAACAAACTATATGGTTTTCCTTGCAACAAGAATGGCCCTGCACTTCAATAGTTCCCTAAGACTATTCCCCAAACCCCTATAGCATGCAGCCTTCGTTCGGCATTCACCAACATGCACTGCCTCCTGCAGAGGAGAGTGAGTCCGGACTACGGAAACCCCTCTAGATTCACACAGGCAGTCACACACATCAGATAAAGTAATAAAAAAGCAATATATGCCCACCAGAAATATTTTCATAAGTGATTTTAATTATCACATATCAATATACATTCTTATGCCGAAGAAAAGAAATCAATTATATTCTGAAAACAAAAGTAATACATTGGGTTTCTTATTGCATTATTGAAGTATGTGAGAAAGCACTATTTTCAAGCTGATGGCATGCAACTGTTAGATTTTGTTATTATAATATATCAAATATCAATATACAGATATATAAAAAATCTTTCTTTGTAAAAGAAAAATCTTTTTGTCGGGTGTCCCCCTTGTATAATGTCTTGATTTTCATAGAATTGCCCCAGTCAGTGTTTCTGATTGTTGGTGCAGTTTCGTTTATAAGGAATAAAAGCTAACTTTGGAAGATCAAATCCCACTCCATTGGTCCTTTCTTCTATTTTTTTGGTATTTTGTCTCCACTCATTAATATTTGCTGAAGCAAATTTTAGTCCATCTCCCGTGATGAATCCAACAAGCCGAAGAAAAACGCAAGATACGTATGAAAATAAACTTTTCCAAGGGCAACAAAGCTTCTCCCCCAGTGCTCATTAGCATCTCATCCATCAACTTCAGGACCATACCTCGCCCGATAACCAAGTTGCCAACAAATATCTTGTTTAGGAGGACACTCAACACACACATCCCAATAAGAGTTTAGCCCTAGAAATAAACAAACTTTGATATAATTCCATTTGTCTCACCAAAAACATCCAGGCAGTTCCAAAAAGCATGGGCCATAAAGGGCCCATATCGACATACCTTGGAATACAAAAAGCATGAGTACTTGAAAACTATGCCCTTCTATTCAGGAAAGTCAAAAACATCACAGAAACCTGATTGCAGAAATCTCCAAATAAAATGCACCCTAAAATACTTGTCCCAAACCATAACTGACACTTGGGAAGATTGAGCGTACTATTTTAGAAAGGCAGAGATAGAGGAAATGTTCCAAAAACTTCCTACCGCGCTACATTTGCGCTTTGACTGTAAAATGAATGAAAACGAATAGACAAAAATACGAAAAAAAGGAACATGATATACATTTATGCGTATATAAGAAAAAAGGATGGAGATAGAGAAGAAACCCTCTTAACTATAGATAGGGCTCACCACACAATCAGACAAAGTCTGCAGTAAGTATGCTGACATAATGACCCCCAAAAAGTAAAAATCAACAATAAAAGAGAGAATGAAAATGGACGTGTCGGACCATTTCCATTTTCACCCACTGGTGATTACTAAAGGCAAAACAAGTTAGCACAGGCCAGTAAAGTGGCGACAAAAATCTACCTGGTTCATCTGGTATAAATCTGGGGACACTGAATTATTTTGGTATTTCTGCACATGATAGGGATAGTGGTAATGAAACACTAAATCCCAGAATTACCAGAAAGGACGGAATAATCTAGCTGGCAAAATGAAAGGCTAACCAGATAGATTCAACAGATTTTACTGCCCCCATGATAGCATCTGGCGACATGTCAGGTTTCTATAAACAACCGTGCAAATCTGGAAAGCAACACGTCGTTTAGCTTTGAGGCCAAAAAAACAGGAGAGCACAGAATAGAATTTGACATATAACGGAAAGAAAAACATAATACCTTCCAAAGTCTCTCCAAAACAGTCAGAATTAACATCACAAAAACGAAAGATGGAGCATTGAGCATGTCCCGTACACTGATTCCCGAAATGCTGTTAATCATGAATAAAAACCGCATCATACAATGTATTTTGAGTTAGTAACGAACAACAACGATCATCCAACCATTATCCAGGAGGGAAATATCTCTTTGAAATTTGGAAATTAAGAGAATACAATTGGGGCCCACAAAAAATATAAGCTGAAAAACAAAACACGGGTAACATACAAAAAATGACCCAAAAGACCTAACCAACAATTTAGTCCATAAAATCCAGTAGAAAACAAAATTACAGAAAGAAAAAATATTAATAATATACGCTTCAAAACAAACAATCGATTTCAGGAACAATTTTTTTTTTTATAAAAAAAAGGAGAATAGAAACATACAGAAAAGAGAGATAATACCATCGCTTTTTTAATTGTAACATTCACTTCAAGTACTCCTAAAGATGCCATCTGAATTCAATCGGTCACAAAAGAAAATATTTCCACACCCCAATTACACCGACGGAAAGTGAAACCCAATTAATAAAAAAATAAAAATAAAAATCTAAATCTAGAATTTTCTAAAAAATTTCGACAAAATTGCTATGGATTTTGAGTAATATAATATCAACTGCTTCAATGACATTTGATAATATAAAATAACAATAATAAAACCATCCAATATAATAAGCCATTCAAGCCTTATAATACTCAAGCATCAATTCTAAATTTTACCATGATAAATATTAAGCCGGCCATTCAAACCAAAAGAAGTTAAAATTCGCAAAGTAACAACATATAATGTATATAGTACAAACAAAAATTGGATGCAGTACAAATTAGCTAGTGTTGTATTTTAGTTTGGTCAGATATATATGTCATGAGAGCTAGTTGAGTCTTTTAAGCTTATAAAAGAGGCTAGAGGTATTGATTTTTTAAGGCATCGTTTTGGTATCAGAGCGCTTTGGTATTCTAAACGGTAAATGTCGCCTGAGAACTGCCGGAAGCTACCAAGCCTAGTTGCCCGGAAGTTTGCCGCAGATGATTTTCCCCAAATCAAACCAAAGAAAATTAGATTTGCACCTCAATTCTTTAATTCGAGCCCGATTAGTCATTTTCGAGCCCTGTCGCATCAGATTTGAGTGTCGAGCATTTTTTATTTTGATGAAATCTAGAGTAACCTCGTCAAATCGAACCAGACTTAGAAAAGAGACGAGTGAGGTGAATTGGACCCAACAGCCCTCGAATCGAGCCCTATAACATTACGGTCGCGACTCCAATTTTGGAAGGGTGCGAGTCTGCGATTGCGTCGATTTGCGCCCGAACCAGCTTCGAACTTTGTTTTCAGCTTAAACACGAGTTTAATTTGCCCCAGCCACCTTCGAATTGAACGATCGAGATCTAGGCGTTGTCGATTGGGACTTCGATTTGAAGCGTACAGCGTGCGCGAGTTCGATTATCGCTGCGATTACTCGATTCGAACCAAAACAGGTTTGAATCTTGACTTTCGAAACTGTTTAGCTGAGATTTGTGTTCGATTGTGGGAAATGATCTTCGATGAGGTGTGCGAGTGGTGTCGACTCGATCGGGACTGATGGCGCCAATTTTGACCAGGTTTGGGACAACTTTGAACCAATTTTGTCCATAGTTGACTGAGCTTGTCATTTGCTATGAAATGGCTAAAGAGAAAGAGAAAGAGGAAGAGAGGAAGAAGAAGACAAAATTAGGGTAAATGTCCTAATCGAATTTTCGGTTGAACAGAGTTGTATCCACCTTGTGGAAGGAAAATGATTGATAATTTTTGAATCAAATGAAGGAGATTGTAGAATAAAGTAGACAAGTTGTTATTTTGATTGAGAAGGTACCAATATTTGCAACTAACAATTCAAGGTGGTAGGTGGTGATGAATCTGAGGATATCTTAATTGAAACAACTTTTAATCCTCTGGATCAGATTCGATACAGGAGGAGGAAATCATCAATAATGAATTTTCAAATTTATGAAGTTACAATCCCAATGAAATTTGGATTGGTTAACCAGCATTGGAGCTGTTAGAGTATTATGAAGTTTCCGAATCGAGAAGGTGAAATTAGTATCTAAAAGCGTTTTTGAGAGGTGGAAAGCAATTGTAATTAAATAGCAAACAAAAGTAATTGGAAATTAAATGTAAAATCTCAAATATTGAAAAATATAAAAAAATTTAATAAATCTAAATAGGGTAAATTACACAATAAATACGAAAGAAGTAAAATACACGTTTTATATAAAATTAATGTATGTTATGTTCTAAGTATAATTTTTAGAAAAATATGAATTTTACCCGAAAAACGTTATTAATAGAAACTAGGACACATATAAATATGTATAAACTGAACGTGTGAATGACCAAATGATGTGTTAATCACCCTATGAGTCATATTTGAGTTACACACCCAAATGTCAAATCCCATTCCAACCCTCCTCCAACCCGATGTTCTTGTCCCAGTAGAAATGTTGTTACTAGACCTTGTCTACACCAGCTAAGGAAGAGAGAGAGAAAAGAAGACATAAAGAAAAAAGAGAGATGAGCTGGAGAGAGAAGAATGGCGAAAGAAGAAGAAATGAGAAATGAAAAAACTTAGTGAATACACATTTTTCAACGATTTTCACACGGTATCTCATTTTTTTTCTTATTATTTGGCTATTTATAGCTTAGAGTAAGTGTCTACTGGGTATAGGATTGAATGATATACTTTATCCTAATTAACGGTTTTTTCAAAGAATACGTTAAAAATTGGCATGGAGAAACACCGTTTTAGATCAAGTGTCAAACCTATGTTTTTGTTTTTACAACCACTGTTAGTTATTTTGACCATAACTTTTGATAAGAAAACATGTTGAATTAATTCAGTGTCGTAGAAATAGCTATTCGCAAATACCTACAAGTTTATGTCAAAATACATTTTTTCAATTCCAAAGATTAAATGGCCAAAAACAAGTTGGAAGTCAACTAGAAAAAACTGAGTCTTAGTTTTTTTCAGTTGTACCGATTGAATTTTTTCTAAACCGGTGAATTGTTTTATTTTATCTATTGATAATATCAGACGGTTGCATTATTTTTCCAACCGGTTGAATTTTTTTATTTTAACTAATGATCATGCCCAATCAGTTGAATATTTTTCTCAACGGTTGAGACTGTACAAAACTCAATTTTGAACGATTAAACTTTCAGGATTAGCCAGTCCTTGATAAATAAAACTTTAATTAAATTTTTAAAACATTTTAAGTAAATGTTAATATTAATCATGTTAATAAATGAAACGTATGGAATCAATCCAAGTAGGCCTCAAGAAACACGACGAACGAGTGTAACGAATATATACCAAACAAGTAAGAACCTTAATCTCTACAGTAGAGTAAATTATCTTTTATGCTACGATATATATGATGAAATTATATTATGTTATGCAATTAAATCATGATTAGATAAAAATCTTTCGAAAAGAATTTTGTATGTATATGCCTATGTACCATATGTTTCTAACTTTTGCGGAAGGTATTCAACCGAATACCCTCGATCAAGGCTGTGTAAAAAGTATGTTATCAACACTCAACTAAGGACGGGAGGTCATAGTGCATAATGTATATTTCAAAAGAATTAGGTTGACTCAGATATATCAACCACATGTACAAGCATGAATTTTGAAATAAATTCATGCGAAATATCAACTGGTTTTATCTTTCTCAGCTATGTGTTAGACGCATGGTATTTTTTTACTTTTGAAAAATATGGAATCAATATTGGGGATTATGGGTTATAAGCTAAGCAATCATGTTTAGGAACATTGTTTCTGATAATGTTGAAAGAAAACAAAGACAAGCAAGGGAGTAGAGCGATAGAATCACGCTTGAAGTTCTGTTGAACAATATAAATTTTAAGAAGATACGTCATGCATGTAACGAGAACAGTAGATTTGATGTCGTCTAGCCAGGTTGACCAGAATGTATGAGGCCCTTGAACATGTAATGCATGTAAGTATGTAAGTATGTATTGAATGATATGATATGTACAGGTCTTTCTCCGATACGGGCATGTATTTTGAGAAGAATTGCAATATTGAATTTTATGACTCCAAAAAATAAATGATACGTTTCGCTTCCGCACCGGAAAAGAATTGGTGGGGCCCGTCTGAACCGAATAACATTGAACCCCAAGTATACATATCGTTGGCAACACTTGCACCCCAATCTGCCCTTCATCTTTGTTTTCCTCGTCCACGTTTCACCGCCACCACTCCACAATTCGTCCGCCCCTGTGGGCGTTAGGGGCGTCCGTTGGGTGTGTCACATTTAAACTCAGCATCCTGATGACACGACAGCTGAAAACAGAAATTTAACACCGCAGCACAACGTCATGAAACATTTTTATACATTCCTTGCTTCAAAGATGGGCCCGAACATTTTCATCAAAAAAACGTTCAACATCTATCATCTGACATTGACCGTTCCAACATCATCATACTCGTTGGAAGCTTTGAAAGACTCACAATCCTCCACTTGTGACAAATTCCCCACCCTTCAAGCTATGAAACCATTCCATTTTGAACGGGATCCTAGCCTCCAAAGTGGCAAAACTAGGTTGCCTTTAAAACTGGGACAATAGGTTATCGCTTCCATTTTTGTTACTCCGATCGCAAAGAACCACTCTTTCCAAGATAGTCAAAGAATGGTCTTCCACATGGCTTTCTTTGAAAAGTGGCCCACACTTAGAACAGCTTAGTTTTATTTTCGTAATAAGAAACAATCTTCCTGTCTACTTGAGATCAAGCAAGTCATTGTAGGATGTTTAACAAGTATCGAAAGGTGCGAGATTGGAGAGTGTGTAGTGAGGAGGATGAGGCCATTGATATTATGGTCCTACTATTACCTACACCTAAGCAAGGAAGGTGAGGAAGTATAGAGGAAGATGGGAGAAGGACCATTGATGATGGCCATGTGTTGAGTTTGTTCCAAAGATGCAAGATATTTGTGAATTTTTACTAACTGTTGAAGGTTTGATATGAACCAAAGGTTGAGGATCTCTCAAAGATTTCTGCCGAGTTGTCGTCTGTTCAAGTATCACCAAAAATTGAGGAAAGACTTCATGGGAAACAACTTGAAGATCCTTTGGGATGGTGTTCAATTGGGCAAGTCTTGAGTATGACGTGGGAGCAAATCTATGATGTGGGAGCAAATCTATATTCTTTTATAGCGGTTATGGTTCTTGGTTTGTGGAAGTATTGTTTGGTGAAGTGCTATTATGACATGTTGGTTTTGAAAATGCAGCCAAATGGGTGGCCATATCTGTACATGAAACATGGATGCGTAGAGGTACATAACACGAAGAAGCCGTATTGAAGATGGGTTACTCGAAGATGAATGTTTTTTCTAGGCCTCCTATAGGACATAGTTCATTTGAGTTGCATAAAATGATGTCCAACTTGAGAACAAGTTTTTTTTAGAAAGGGAAGTCCTGATGTAGTACAAATTAGAATTAGTAGTTGCATTTTTAGTTTGCCCAGCTATATAGAAGTGTTGATATTTTGATAATAGAAATTGCTAAGAAGCTTTTGGCTATGTATCCCAAGTTTGGGACTCTCTCTCTAGAAAATCCATCGATTGATTTTGTGATTGTATCAAAACTCAACCTCTTAACAAGGTTCCACTTTCTATCACCATAAACGATGTTAGCATAAGACATCATAGCGAAAATCAATAGGATATAACTAACAAATGAGCCGGGAGGATACCGAGTTATCAAGAAAAATCACATGGATGAGAACATGAAAGTGAGACACGCAACTTCTTTTGTAATTAAATACATATATACTTAGGTAATATGGGTGGATAACTTAACCTATTAATTAAGATCAATTGAAGTAATGAACCCACAATTTCACTGCACTCAAACCAGGAGGAGTCAACCACTCAACCTTCAACAACGAGCGAAGCCAAAAACACACCAAAATATTACTACCAATCCCTCCAAAGTATCATGAGTCCACACACACACCACGGGAACAATCCCAAAGTGCGTTCCAATCACAATCCTTTTTTCTCAGGCTATACCGAACGGCGGCCCCCTGCACCGTGCGGGTTTACGGACTTTCACTAACAATAATCTCTCAATCAAGTTAGGACCACACCTACCTAACAAATAGATTCCAAACACAAAATCCATTTTTCGAAGTGACTATAACCCAAAACCCCATAATGGTACCTACTCGCATGCGGATTTACGGACTTTACTTACAGTTGATCGCTTTCAATCATATAAGGACCCAAATTATGCAATTCATATTAGGCCACCAATTGTGATACCGTGTTGCCTGCTTGCTGCTGGATTGCTAACGACTCAAAACCACAAAACCTAAACGTCCAAAGCAAAGAAACCCGAAGCTAAATCTCCAGGAACACTTAACTCAAAACGCCAAGTACCAAATCAAACCCCAAAGGTCAAATAACAACAACAGCACAAATCTTAAATTTTAAACAATAGTGTGAGGTCCCAAAAATTCTCAGTCCAAGATTTACGTACTCACAAACAAAACTTATTAAGATGGCCATACATATGCCTATAAATTACAGTTATCAAAACCATGTCGAGTAGTCACATAATTATACACATGATCACACATTGACCTAATTAAATAACTAAACATGAATAATCAAGGTCTCTACAATTCTTCAATGAATGCTAAGCCAGAGAACCGAAGGAAAGCCATTCTTTACGAACCGGCACCAAAGAGAGAATGAATGATGATTTTGATGCTGCAAAAAGATTGGGAGGGGGACACGGGAACAAGGAAAGAGGGGGAGACATTTGAAAAGTACATGATTGAAAAATTAGGAGGGCGAACTGACATGGTGGATGTAGATCGGCGCTTACCACCCACCCATTTGTCACTGATTAAAGTGTTGTATGCATTGGTATTTTTTATGCTTGCCACTAGGATTGAGTTCAAAAGTGGTAATTAATCAAGGATTGGATAACCACAAGCCAGGAATGCAGTACGCTGGACATACAAAATTT
>VIGQ01001304.1:0-2500 GCA_009663005.1 Actinidia chinensis
GGGTGCATTAAGAAAATTATGTTGGAATTAAATCTCCGTGCGCTTCTAATTGTAAGCATTTCCTTGGGTTCTCAGAAATGCTCCTTGCAATACCCAATTCTTGTCCTTGGAAAATCCCCAAAACCAAAAACCATCCGTCTCCCAATTTCCCTCTAAAACCTTCTCTCTCTCTCTCTCTCTCTCTCTCTCCTCAACATCTCTTCTCCGTTCTTCTCTGCCGCATTGCCTTCCACCACAGTCACAACCGTAAAAATTCCTTTTACACATTGTAGTCTCTCTCACTCATGAATCCTTCTTCAAATATCTAGGGTTTCTCTTCTCCCCCAGTAAGCTCTGGAGTTCCTTCAAAAGGTATATTCTGATCCGATTCAGTTCATATGTATATATTACGTATATGATTTGATGTTATTGAAAACCGTAGTGTTCTTCGAAATTTAGATGAAATTTGTATGGAAATGCGTTATTGAATAGAAGTTTAATATAGCAGGTCTACTTATTTTGTTTTTTGTTTCTTTATATTCTTTCTTTTTTTTTTTTTGTAGAAAACTGGGTAGAAACTGGATATCTGTGTATAGGGATGATGCCCGGTTAACGGTGAAGTAACAGTTTAAAGATTTTTTGGAACCAAATGTTTGGTTCAATTTTACGGTTTCCGTTGCTCAATCACATAAAAATACAACTTTTAAACTAATAAAAACCGCAAAAACTAAAAATCTAAGCTAAACTATTAAACTAAAAATCGTAACCTAAACTAATTAAATGACAAAAAGAAGTCACGACTCAGTTTGATTTTTAACCGCGGTCCGAACTGAAAAACCATGAACCATGAACTAATTAAACCGGGGAATGGTTTGATTTTTTCGAACTGTAACTTGAACCGTTTGAAAAAACGAACTGAACCGTACGGTTTCATGATTCAATCGGATTTTTTGCTCACTCCTATCTGTGTAATCTGCGAAAGATTTTGGTAGAAAACTCAGAAAGCAAAACTTTATTATGGCGAATTGAAATGGGGTATTATGTTTTCTTTCTGGTTGTTATTGTTGCTTTTTTTCTTGTCTTTTCTTTCTTTAGGGTTGATTTGGGTTGTGACTCTTCATCACTTTCTCTAACACAATCTCTTTTGTTGCTGATAAAGCAAACTATTGCTGATGGAAGTATTTACAATTTAAGATTACTTTGAGATTTTTGATTCAATTGGAAAGCTAGTTTACTTGCCTCTTTGCAAGGCTAAAAATTGTTTTTTGGCTATTCAAATGACGCTGCAGTGTGCGTTTATGTGGAACTGATATGATGCTAGCTAGAAGTTGTTCTTGAGTTTGATGAGTTATTTTTTTCCCATTATTGTGTTCTTCGATCCTACTGATTGTGACTCTCGTCATTTCAATCCTGGACACTTGCAAATACATTCTCAACACAATTTTCCAAATGCATATGATTCTTATATGTAACTATTTGGGTATGTGAGGTAATGCAGTGCATTGCGAACTTTCCCTATTGTAAATCTCATTCTTTTACAAAAATTCATTACCCCTGATCTCTAGTATCTTGCAGGGCACTATTCTTTTAGATGGATATTGTAAAGTGAAAGATTATACATAGAAAATGCAATCTGTTATGTGTCCTTTCCAAGTCGAGCCATTTATGAGTTTGTTATTCAAATTTCTGATACGCCGCAAGGATATCTAACCCTTAATCTGAATTCACAATCCATCCTTGATAGTTGAGTTTCTAGCGGTAAAATGCTACATTGGCTTAAGTTATACTCCTTGCATGATGATGAGAATCCCTTCTTTTCGTATTTATAAATTGACACGCATGTTTCTATTTTTCATGCAATGGAAGGTTGAACAATTTAAAGTGTTGAAGAATTGATTATCCCAACATTTTTCTTTTTCGGTGTATTTATGCTCATTGAACGTATAATGGCGTAGGTAAGTGTTGCCTCTTGAAGCTGTTATTTTCGCTACCACAATATTGGTTGGTCCTTTCAATTACTTACACTCCCAAACTTGTTAGGCAACTTATCTTTTTCTTTTAACCCTGCAGTTATTGATTGAGAAAATCATTTGCAAATTTGGGACAGAAAGAATCAAATGAAATGGCAGACTTTTAGAGACAAGCCGGAGTGGTTGGACGGTTTGGAAAGGGCCTGGGAGAGATTGCAAGTTTTGAATAGATTCATGTTCTAGTCTGGAAATCTTTACTGGCGGGTCCCCTAATAGTATAAAAAATCATTTTTCATATATCACCACCTGATTAATTTCCTTAATTATCCAATGTCTAGTATTTACTGAAATTTTTTTTTTACTTAATGCGGCCCTTTCTTTCTTTTGTCCCTACATGCAACACCACGGGTCACAGATTTCCATGGTCTTTGTTGTCTGTTTGGGCTTCAAACTGATCACAATGGAAGTTCGAATCCAACGAGCATGCGGAAAACAAGATTCTCCCAACCCCATTGGAACATTTCAGACTCCGCGAAGAACTTCTCAAATAT
>VIGQ01000337.1:7500-20935 GCA_009663005.1 Actinidia chinensis
CTTTTAGAATACACCAAGATATCATGGATAAATACTATAACAAATTCATCAAGAAAGGGTTGAAATACCCAATTCATCAAATTCATGATACTATAACAAATCGTCAAAGAAATGGTTGAAATACCTAATCATCAAAATCCATGAATAGTGGTTGATCGTTAGGAACTCCCAAATGGCATGACAAGAAAGTATAATGTCATATTCTAGTTTTGAAAGGCTGTCTGTCTATGTCGCTGCTTAACCTCGTTGGTGATAACTTAATCCAGATCAATTTCGGGAACACTGGAGCGCCTTGAAGTAATCGAACAAATCATCTACTCGTGGAAATAGGTACTTGTCTTAATGGTAATTGGTTAATCTCGAGAATCAATGCATAGCGCATAGTTCCATCATCTTCCAGTACAAACAATACAGGAGACCCATGGTGGAATGGTAGGACGAATAAATCTCTGATCCAACAGATCTTGGAGTTGAACCTTCAATTCCTTCAACTCTAAAAGTGAAATACAATAGGGGCTTTGGAAATAGGCCTAGTACCCGGATTTAGATCTATGTAAAACTCAATCTCTCGATCTATTAAGGAACTACGTAATTTATCAGGAAAAACATTGAGAAACTCTCGGACAACATGGATATCTTCTAAAGATGGTGGGGAGACATGCGTATCGACAACACTACATAAGAATACTTGATTTTCCTTCCGAATCAAGCAACTTGCTTTCATAGAAGAAATGAGATAGGGAGGGGGCACAACACCTACTCCTTCAAGATTAGTCCTGAATGAGCAAAAAAAAGAATGAACACTACTAGCTTAAGCTCACAATCGGAGTGAATACACGGTAGGAAGACAACCAATCCAGCCCTGAGTGATGTCAAAACCATGCATCTGTAAGGGTTATAAGATCTACAACATGGTACATCAGACACGAATCTCAATGAATGTAGACTCTAATATCACATAACCAGGAATCTCCGGAGACAATGACACTAATATTCACATTCAAGAGATCTGAGAGGTTATCAAATTAGGTCGAAAGAATAGATACAAATGAATGCCGTGGAAACTTGAATCAATAAAGAACGTGGCAACTGACTTTGTAGCTAGAGTATTTCCTGTACGAGTGGGGCAAAAAGCGCGGCTTGTCGTGGTTGATATTTCTCCTTTCAGCTGGAGGTTGATGGACTGAGGCAGATGTGATGTACCAGCTCCTTGAATTCAGTCCTCGTTGGAACAATCTCTAATCTGGTGCCCTTCTTGCCACACCATAACAGGCTCTGTTCTCATGCGACACTCCAACCCCGATAGTTTTCTGACATGTCGGGCATGTCGAGCAAACTCATTGGAACCCACTACTTCTTGACTTACAATATTCCTTTGTGGGACTGATGAATTCCCATTCGACAATCCTAACTTTTTGTCATTTTGAATTCGGTCCTCTGCTTATATTTCCTCCTATCCTCTTCTTTCTATTTTCCAAAATTGAGGACATCCCATCAAATATCCCTCAGCAATTAGGGCTACACGAAGAACCTTCTGATGCGTGGATAACCTAATTATTCTACCTTATCTTGATGTTCCTCGTAATCCAGCTTAAAACCTCTTGCTTTGAGAGTCTGTCGATCACTATAGAAGGGCATAACGTGATAGTTCCTAAACTTAGCATTGTATTCCACTACTGTAATTGTCCCCCTGATCAATTCAGACGTCTTGAAATTTTGATCGCAGATAATCTCGGAAAAAATACCTCCTCATTAAATACTTCTAAACATCTAGGCCATATCACAACGGCGCGAATGCTTCTTCATTGCCACAAATCAATGCAGCTCCTTCAAGAGTGAACGTGGCATTAAACCATTTATGTAGTCAGTTGCAAGGTTAGGACTAGAATCCCTCTGATTGCCCAAGAGCCAAGATAGTTTTACGGGCCCATGGGATCGGAAGTTCCAAAAAAGTGGGAGGCTTTTTTTATAACTATTGGAACTACTTACTCGGGGAACGTGGGCATTGCTCGGGCTCCTGGGCATTGGCGATTACGGTTGTTGCGGACCTCATCGTGCTTATGTTATGGTGAACCATCATGGACATTGATTCGCTCCAGAAGTGAATATTTCTTACCGAAGTGTACAGGTCGCGAAAGTCGTTAAAAACTCGAAGTACGATATCAAGTCCCATAAGGACAAGTGCAAAGGTGACAAACAAGCAACTAAACATACCGATGCAATCTTAAAAAAACCCACATCCTACTTATGCTTCAAAAATAAAAATAAAAATATTGATTTGGATTTCTTGATGAGTTTAAAACTAAATTAAAATAAAACAAACTCAATAATAACAAAAAAAATGATTTAACTTGATATTAAAAGGAACTCAGGAAGCGATCGATCCAGTCAAAGAGTTCTCGGAATCCCAATGAGGCATATTGTAAACTCAAATCCTTCGACTATAGCTTGAGTCTTAGATTCGAAAAATTTAACTATAAAACCAAATATTCTTACTTACTCATCTCTAATAAATTTATTTGTATGATCATGGTAGTGCATCATCGATCCGCATCCAAAGATATTATTCGAACATCATAGGACTAATAAGTTTCGAAAGTAAAATAAATCGGGTTGTTTTATCAGGGTAGTGATCATCCCCCCGATCCGAAATAACACGGAATGTTTATCGAACATCATAGGACCTCCCATTGTTTTGAAAGTATTTAAATGGGAACATGTAGAATAAAAATTAGAAAAAAATCTAACGAGAAAAATATTTTACCTCTATTGTTATCCTTGATTCTCGATTGACTTTCACCAAATCGATTCCAAGTACAGAAAAAGCCACTCATGGCCCTAGGGGTAACAAAATCTAATATGAATGCATTCTGAAATTAAATAACCTATATTATGATTGGTAAAAAAGATAAGTTAATCGAATTATGCCCACTAGAATTGAAAAACTTGATTAATTGACAAAAATCATAAATTAATTAAAAAAAATAAGACCGCTTACATAAAAACTTATAAGAAATAATGAAAAACTTTGAAAACTAAAGTAGTAAGAGACTGAGACAAACCCATAAAAAAACAAGTCCCCCTTCAAAAAGATATATAAAGGAGAATATATATAGGCACTTTCAAATTCGAGTCCTAAAGAGATTAGAACCCATTCCCAGGATAGCCTTGGCGTCGATCCCCCTTTTCTTGTTCGAACGTTTTAGTTACAATCTTTTGACTTTTACTTCATTGCGTTAAGATGCTCTAACCTCTTCATGGAGCGTTCGAACGGGCCCTTGAGGGAAAAAACAATCAACTTTCAAGTCTCGCACTTTTCGAACTTAAGCACGGGCGTCTGAATGCTCAAGTCAAATCTCGAACTTTGTGAATTAATAAGCACGGTGTTTGAAAGTTTTCAGGCATTTTCTTCTTAGCGTTCAACGTTCTTCACAAAATTTCTCAGATTTTTTCACAACGTTCGAACGCTACTTCTGTTCAATTTGGGGGGAGCGTTCGAAATCCTTAGGGGTAATTTTTGCCTCACAAACCTTTTTTTCTTCTTTCTTTCTCTTTATTGACTTTAACCCGCACTAGCTAGATACCAGTGTAAACAAATATGATAAAATTAAATTAATTAGACTAGAATAGAGCCAACTTAGGTTAGTTAAACGGTATTTTGAACTACAACTTATTAGTCCCCCAATCAACGCCCCCCACTAACCTTTTTGCTAGCCCTAGCAAAATTAAACAAAAGCAAAAAGATAATCTCTTCAGTCATAAGAGTCCCGAATGCATTAGCGTATGCATCAAGCTTAAACCCGTAGGTTACACCCCAGTGGACGGTGGAGTGGTTGGTCTCGTGAGGGTTCATGATGATACCCACCAAAAACATCACATTCATGCAATTTATCAAAAATATGTAAAAACAACTTCTAAACAAACTACAATACAAGCCAATTCAAATCAACTCAATCATGTAGCAATCACCAAAACTGTTCAAGTGCAATATAAAATATGAGATTCAAGTGTGAAGTGGTGAATGATGAAGTTGTTTTTCCCCAATTCAATTATTACGCATCCCATGACAAACAAACCTATAGCCTTGATTCAAACTCACAAGCATACACTCTTAACCAGACGAGAACACACAAGTTTCTCAAAGGGATTGATATTATATGGAGTACGGTAAAAATAACGCAAACGAGAGCGATCCCAATTTCAAAAACCGTTTAAAAATGTTAAGTATATCGATTGGCATAAGCTTCACGAAGGAATGTTCACGTAATGACACCAGTTGTGAGTTTGACATAATAGGTTTTCTTGAAAGTTGAATTCTGATGTAACTTAACGATACTTGAGGCAATGATGTAAAAGAGTAGTCCATGATAAATAGACGAGAATCAAGTGGTATGATCTCGACATATGCACTCAAGACACAGGCCATCCTTAATGAGCACACCGTCAACTCTTTCCTTTAACACTTTTTAACTTAAACCTTTGATTGATTTTTTTTTTTATTGTCTCCCCCATCATAATCTAAACACGATTTTAAAAGTATCCTTCTTTTTAAAGATCATATTATTATATCAATTACCAAAGGAATTTCGAAAGAATTGGAAGACGTATGCTAATGGACCTCAAATTACTAGAATCTGTGATAGGTGTAATCATGTAAAACGTGCCAACACTTCCAACTCATACATTAACAATGTAAAACCCAAAATTCAGTGGTGAAAGGTATTCAAACAACGAGGTTCAACAAATTTCCTTGAGTAAACGTAAACCCCGCTCAAATAAAATTGGATCTTGGGCTCTCACTCAAAAGGTATAAATCTCCACTTTAGGGCGCGTCATGTAGATTTGTAACACATTTACTTCGAAAAACACGATCGTGGAGCAGTGTAAGTTCTCCTCTCTTTTATTATTGCCCAAAACAGTAAAAAGTATCAAGATGCAAGATTGATTTGACATGATAATCCGCTAACAACATCTATATTGCAAAATCACTAATTGCTTCAACTATATTGAAATAAAACATGATGATCAGTTGTGTCCAAAAAACTAAAAATTATCAACACATCTACAATATACGAAAGCTCAATCATAAACATTGGAAGAAAGAGTTCATCATGAAATTCAAAGGAACCAGAAAACAAACCTGTTCGCTTGACATGATAATGAACCTGTTTTTTTTTTCAATTTGCAATCATGGCCAGAACAAACTTCTGCCCTAACAATTTAGTCAAGACAATCAACAACAACATTCATCCAATTAAAGCATTCAACTAACCTTAAAACATCCAAAATGTAGTTACTGCTCCAACGTAAAACATAGTAACATAATATCAGAAATAAAAGAAACCACAGTCAATAAATTCTAATCCTCTCGTCACATCATCTCTTCCTCCTCCATGCGGATCAACATGCCCTTATGTCTTGGAGCATAACCGTGTACGACTAGACTCCTCCTATAATGATGGACAATCGGGGTATTCACTTTTTCTCTAAATTCAGAATTTGCTAATCATCTCTTTTCCAGATGCAGAAAGAATGGCTTTTTAGATCTCCCATTTCCTATAGCTGATCCCTCAGGTACCTCTCCTTTAATGTCCTCTCTTCCTGTGCCCCTCAGATGGACAAAGAAGCTTCATCAATGGGCCCCTCGGCTCAATCCTAAATGAATCTAAAGGGATATGGACCTCTGCTTTTTGGGCAATGGATGATGGTCGTCAGAAAACCGTGAAATGCATGAACCCCTCTTGTCTGAAGCCTTTATGTGGTGCACAAGATACAAACATATACGAGGGCAAGTCAATGGTCTTCCCAGTATCAAGTGCCACCATAAAAACCCTAGCTCGCAACATTCATGGATACGTCCGTTTTTAAAGGAAACAGAGAATGCACACCAAATCCAAAAAATGATTCTTTGGAATAAACTTCGTCAGAACTCTGGGAAATGCATTGAACCCCTCTGTCTGAAGCCTTATTATGTGGTGCACAAAGATAAAAACACTGATACGAGGGGGGGGGGCAATGGAAGTCAAGTGGTCTTCCCAGAATCAATTGCCATGAACAACCTAGCTATAGCAACATAATGGTGACCGTACGTTTTAAAAGTTGCAACACAATTTCAAAGTCAGAAATGTTGCTAACCAATTTTTTAAAACTTGGAATCAAATTTTCAAAGTCAGAAATGTGCCTAGCTATTTTTTAAATTTAAAATCAAATTTTCAAAATTAAAATATTGTAACCCATTTTTAAAATTATAATCAAATTTTCAAAGATAAGGAAGATTGCTAACACATTTGTAAGAACTCTAAATTTTAATGCACTTTTGTATTTTAAAATGCATGACGGATATTAAGCGTAATTTTAGAGACTCAAGAATTAACCATACAAGAGCTTTACAAAAACACCCTAATGAAAGTTATTCTTCTTGAAATCTTTAGTGCTTTGAGTCTTCGTACTTGCCAGTCCAAATATCTTCGATTAATTTTGCTCCTGAGAATATGTGCTTGAATGTTCTTGCAAACTTCATACTTGAATTTTTAAACATTAGAAGCAATAAGATAGGAATTTGTTATATCCAAAATTTTGCCACATAATCGGATTTGACGCCATCGGGCTAACAATTTCTCCCAAAGCCACAAATACTTTTTTGAATTTCTCGAATTTATCTTTGGAGCTCTTTCTTGTCTTTTCTTGAATCTTCTTTAATTTAGGACAATCAACTTTTATGTGCCTCCGGCTTTTTGCATTCGAAGCAAATAATAGAATTTCTTTGATTCTTCTTCTTTGCCAAAAAATTCCTTCTACCTAATTTTCGAGAAAATGGGGCACTTTTGAAATATTGTTGAACTTCTCGTGAACATTCTATCACTATCTCATCATCTTGTATTTCCGCATTTATTTGTGGATAATGAAGGCTTGTTGAAGTAATTTCTCTTCTTTTTTGCAAGGACCCAAAATTTTCAGGAAACTTTTCCGAAATGATGTTGGGTGGGAAATGTGAGATGAAAATTTTATAAGGAGAGGTCAATGTGATAGGGTTAGAATGGCATTTGGGTGTATTATATACCATTTGAAAAGGCTAGGGTGAAGTTTTTTTCTCAAGGGGGAGGGTTAGAGTATCTAAGACTTCAGTCTTGCAAAAAAAAACAAAGATAGATATAAAAAAATCAACCCTATTCCCCAGGCTGACTCCCTTTTTTCCCCGTCTCTCCTCTCCTCCATTTTTTTTTCCCACGAGCTCTAACTTCAACCAAAACTTCAAGTCCCCTTCCAGACCCACACCTAAAATCACTTTCTCTACGCATATTGAAGCGGGCATAGCGTTTCTTTTCGCCACAAGAACTTACATCGGATTAGAGATTATTGGAGGCTAGGGTTTTCATTTTATCATTTAATTCAAAAACTCAATCTTGAGGTAAGAAGACAAAGTCTATACCTCTAGTGTATTTATGTGATGTATAGTCATATATTTGTCATTATTGCTCAAAGTCACTAAATTGTCATTTGCCTCTCAAATGGGTGTGTTTGAGTTGATTTGGTGATCTACAAATTGAGAACTGTTTGATGCAATTAGTGGTTGATTTGCATCGTTTGAGTCCCCATTATTTGCTCCCAATACATCCCCCCCCCCCCCCCAAAATTGGGTTCCAAATACATTAAAACTGACATTCATAAGAAAATACTCATTCAATTTTATTAGGGAAGTATCCTCTGCGGATTCGTGGCTTCGTGCACCCCTACCGGAATTTCGGCTGGCTTCGTGCACCCTACCCGAATTTCGTGGACTCGTGCACCCATGGCTAGGGACACCAAACGGGTGATCCCTCGAGTTCATTTATCTTAAACAATATCAAAAACAATTTGCCTTTCAAAAATCTCAAAAGTCCATTCAGTCCAAATCCACCGGTTGTCGTCAAAAAAGTGTTCAAACGACGCGTGTTTCGATTCTAAAACATAAGAAATTTATTACATCACGTGTCCAATTGTTTTAATTCATGATGTCGAGGAGGAATTCGGGTGTCTAAAAATGTGGTAAGGGTCAAAAAAACAAAGGAAATGGACAATTGGGGCAAATGGCGCGTCACAGGGGTGGCCGGAAAAGACATCACCAAAAAACAAGGGTAGCCGCTGGAAAACTAGGGGCAGAGCTAGAACCAGGGGCCGCCCCCCCAATGCAAATTTCATCTAGAAATGTGGGACTTTTAACCCAAACACAATTGTGAGATTTTAGGTCAAAATCCCAATCGAATCCCAGTCCAGACCATGTAAATGAAAAACAAAGTGTATAATTTTTTTCAAACCTTTGATTTGGATGGCTTGGATTGTAATTTCTTGAAAAATAAAAGGTATTTTGTTATCTGCCATTATGGCCGTGTGACATTATGAATCATGTCATGATGATCTTTTGAAAGCACAATGCATCTTGGAAAGTCTTTTGCGTGTGGGAGTCAGAAGGGTAGTTTTGGAAATGTAATATGTATGAGAACATTCCAAGGTTAATAATCTTTTTTATCAAGGCCTTATTCATATTCTTTGTGTATATTTGAATCAAAGATTTAATGAGAGAAAAAAATAAAAATAAAAATAAAAATTTAAATAATTAACTATTAATAACCATTGGATCATATATCTTTTATATTTTAATTTTTTTTTCTCACAAAATTCTACATCCAAACGCAGCATTAAACAGAAATCCCTTATTAAAGCAGTCCAATGGATGCATGAATGAGATTATTCTTATCCTTCCTATTCCTATTCTCCTGCCATCCAAACATATTCTTGCTTACGATATTGTATTCAATCCAAAGTGTTGAATGTTGATAAGCATTGGGAGCCCTGTTTATAATAGAGTTAGTTTAACTTTTAATGCAAATTAAAAATGTTAGGTTAGTTGGGACGTAGTGATTAAAAAAAAATACAAACTAAATTGAGTTATTTTTAACGAACTCCCAAACGGATTCGAGTGGGAATAGAATTTGTAAAATGAATTTTATACAAATATTTTTATTTATTTATTTATTGTTTATTAAAAGATTACGGAGCTGCGTTTGACTAGAATAATCTCAAAAAAGTAAACTTCCCTAATGCGGATCTGATTCTATAGTTTAAATGACCTTGTTCTAATTCTAAAAAATAAAGAAATCGATTCAATTTTTTTTTTTATCCCACAATTATAGTTAGAAAAGTTAAAGCCAATCCCGAACAGAACCGATTAATTTATATCTATAGTGTGTATCAGTTAAAATACTATTTTTTGACACCGCAAGAATTCAATATTTTGAATTGGATTCAATGTCTAATACCCTCCACTGGACAAGAGGATCAAATTGTCCGACGATAATGAATATATATATATATATATATATATATACATGTTGTGATAAAAATCTAGGAACGAATAACCAACAGTCAGAATTGATCTTCAATGTTAGAATTGGATATCAGTAAGATCTAGGCAATCTACGCAAGGGAACAAATTTAATTGGCTGGGGCAAAGCCACTCAAAATCCCTCTGGCGTAAAAATTAGACCAAGGCGAATATAAACTAACTCCTTCGTCTAAACAAAGTACTAGAGCTCTCAAAACGAAATTACAAAGGTCTAGTCATGTGATTGCATGAGCATACCTTTTTCTGATAATGGGACGGCATTTTTATAGATGGAGAATGGAGAGCCGTGTGAGGAGATCACAGCGAGATCCTCAGATAGATAAGTAGGGAAGGAAAACCCGTGAATATCGAGATAAAATAGGAAGATGTCATTGGGAGAGGACACCGTAATATAGGCAACAGTTGAATAAGGTCTCATGAGCTGGATTCCTCACGAGGATGGAGTCTTGTGCAGGCGAAGGGATCAACCTCGCCCTCTAGCGAGATGGGTGACGACGATCTCATAGAGGTTGGCGACATTGAACATATACGGAGGTGACATGACCCTCAAGGTAAATAGTGACCATAACAAATGTTAAAGATGTGGTCTTTCTATGCCAATGTGCCCTTCTTAGTTCATTGGCAAGTGTGGATTTTACCCCACATCAGTAGCCCCCCTACTCGAGATGCCGAGTGGGACACTTGGGGGAATCTTATAGTAGCTTAGTTTTCATGACGTACGCATGTAATGATGGCACGTCCTCCAAGTGGACAGCGGGAGACGCATAATGTGGAATGATTTTTTGGTGGGAACGGCAATTTCGACCTCGGTATTCGAAGTGTTGTGTGATTTGGTCGTTGATGCGAACATATCTCAACCCTTGGTGCTCCTTATAAATAGAGGATCCCCCCATACATTTATACTTTTCTTGCTTTCACTGTCGAATGCTGTTGTTGCTCCGACGTCCACCTCAATCTCGTAATCTAGGTTTGCCTCTCGTCCTCAACTCAGTAAGTACCAATATCTCATTTCTTTTTCTACTTCTGTTTCTATAATGCATATCCAGTAGAACCGATGTAGGAGACTTAGAGATAATTTTTACCATCTTGGGTGTCTGAACATCTTGGAGAAAAATCATACATGACGGATGAGGTTAACCGACTCCTTTTTTCCCCTCCTGAGGACTCTCCTCCTCGGGATGAAACTTATGACCATGGGGAAAGTGGTTAGATAGACAATTGCACTCCCCTCGAAAAGGAATTTAATATTATGACATAAGGCGATCTGGATAGCTTAAGAGAATCATATCTGGATAGCACGAGACTATTTTGTCTACTTGCCCGGGCGAGGTAGCTTTCTATGAAGCTACCTTCCATGCCGGCCTACGGCTTCTGATACACCCTACCATTAGGAGAATCCTGAGCTTCTACAATATCTACCCTACTCAACTTTCCCATAATACATGGCGAAGTTTCGTCTGCGTATTAGTGGTATGGCAATATTACAAGGTCGCCCTATCCCTCAATGAGTTTAGGTGCCTCTTTAGTCTATTCAAAATCAAAACCATACTCGGGGTGGCGCTACTTCAAGGCGAGGTCAGGCAGGACCATAGTCAATGGATCCCCCAGCAATGTTAAAGGGTAGAAAAGGAGGTTCTTCTTCATCTCGGAAGATGACTGGGAATTTTCTCTGAGCATATCTTGGGAGGAAGGAGTTCTCAGTCCTGTGATCATAGGGCAATCCAGGTCAGTCTCCATTTTGTACTTTGATATTTCATTATTTACGTATAGCATCTCTCCTCTAATAAATTAATTGCTTCTCATTTTTCAGGCCAAATGCTACAACAAGCTCCAATCTTAACAACCTTAAAGATCGGAGATTCAAAAGGGTTTTCAGGAAACTAGGGCTGGGGGGATTCTTCAAGGTCTCAGCAGTCCTCTACTTCTAAGACGTTTGAAAGGTGTTTGCCCCTGATCGCGAGGGGATGGCATTCAATGGAGAGACAATGTCGAGGACAAGTTTGCAGATGGTGCAGCTGTTGTTACGGGTGACGAGGGTGAGTCCCATTCACTCTCGAGATTGAACACTCTTGAGGCGGCTCAATTAGGAACACATAGAACATTAGAAGGAATGAGAGGAGAATTCTACCTCGCCTCCACGAACAAAGTTTTGCTATCAATCTTAGGGGCAAAAATCTGACCTTCCTTCCTTTATTGGGAGCCAGGCAGCTCGAGCTTAAGCTCAGGAGCTATGTTAGAATCATGGCTCCCCTTCGAGTTAGAGTGGAGGTACAGTCTTTATTCTTTTTCAAAAGTGTTTACATCTTTCTGTTTTGAGGTCAGTATTTGTTTTGTAGGGATGTCAAAAAGAATTAGCTTGAAGAAGCTCGCCTAGAAAGTGGAAGAGTCCAAGGCGTAAGCACGTCGGCAAAGTCAACCCTGCTTCGAAGGGGGTTGTTATTCGAGAGAAAACGTCCAACAGATGAGGCGTCAGACATCTTGCCCAACGAGGCGAAGTCAAAGGGAAAAGTGGTTATGCCCCCGCCTACGGAAAAGAAGGCAAAATCATCAGCGACACCAGTGCGACGTTGATCAAAGGAGCCAGACAACAACAGATCTTGAGGAGGGCACTTCAGCCAACCCCGGTAACATCCTAGGGCCAGAGCCTCCATGCTGGGGAGCCCTTCCATGACAGAAAAGATTTAGCGGGGTGTAATTCTTCTTGCCGACAAGGAGAAGGTGGACAAACTCTCCTTGGATCAAGTGGTTACAAAGTTATTTCACATCGTCGTCATGTATCTGTCATTTTCATTCCTCGACTATTATTTTGTGCTTTTGTTATTTTAAGGCCACTCATAGAAACTTGTTTGTAGCAGGCAATCATACTCAGGGCTTCCCTTGCTGTCCGAAGCAAAGACATAGGGAATGATGCCACCTTCCAAATCGCCCAAGCAGAGTCAGCCGAGATGGAGATGGTTCAAGCTCAGAACCAAACTATAGAGCTGGAAGGACTTCTGGCTTAATTTGATGAGCGGGAGCAGAAGGCCACTGAAGAGCACAAGGAGAATACCGTGGTCGTGGCGAGGTTAGAGGCAGAAGAGGTCGAGTTGAAGAAGAATGAAGTCCTCACCAAGAGGAAGGTCATCGAGGAGTTCAAATCCTTAGATGATTTTAGGAGGTTGTGGAGTCCACAACTTCCAAATACTTTGGTGAGGGTTTTGACTTCTGCAAGAGGCAACTAGTTCACCATTATCCTAACCTCGGTATTGACCTAGACGGCATGGCATCAATCATAACCTGCTCGAGGAGGAGGAAGAGGAGGAGGAGGCCGAGGGAAAGGGGAGGACAAGGAGAAGAAGAGAACAAAGAGAAGGGCGAGGAGAAAGGCGATACCAGCTCCTTCATACTTGGTACTGGTTATATTTGTAAACTTTTTTCCTCTTTCCTTGTAATGGCGACATGTAATCTTCCCAAAAATTTTAATGAATGAAAAGTAGTTCCTCTTCCACATCTTTTGTTGGTCTTTACTTTATAACTTATCTTCTGCTTGTATTGGCGATAATCATAAAGTTGGCAGAAAAAAAGGTGTCTTAGCGAGATAAAATCAAACGAACTTCACTTGAACTAATGAAATAAATTGAAGAACTTAAAAGTGTAGGTGAGATTAACTTGGCGAAGTCAAACAACCTTAGTAATCACTTAAATCATGTCGATCATAAGTTTATCAACTGGCGAAATGAAAATTGGAGCATATCATTTAATTCTTTGGCAAACAAAACTGATAGACGAGTTGAACAAAATTGGAAATCTTTACTCTTGGCACATTATCTTGGCGATAAAGAAATAACCTCAAATAACCTCAGTGATCTTTAACTTAGGTGATAATATTGGAAAGACAGGTAACATCGTATATAAAGCGATTTGGCAAATAAAACTTGATCAATTGATGAATTCAACTGTTTAGAAAATATATTAAGTCTATTGACCTTATATGGCAAATTTCAACTTAATCATGGCGAGCTTGATTAATAGGTGATCAAGGCCGGTTCTCGCTATTTTAATTTGGGCAGACAA
>VIGQ01000938.1:0-22500 GCA_009663005.1 Actinidia chinensis
AGGGGTGTCATTGGGTTGCAATTTGGGGTATACCCATAGCATTTTCCTAGACAAACTATCAAATCGTCTACTTTGAATATGGGTTGGTCAAAGGTAATGAAGGGAGTGGTACAATGTTTTGGGGGGGGGGGGTTTTTCCCCCCTCAAGCCACAATCAGAGTTCGGATCTTTGAAGTTTTTCTTAAGTGGAGTGATTCTAAAAGTGTCGTTTTATATACTTAGCTTTTTAGCTAGTAGATAGTGAGGGGATAACTTTTTCCTTCTTAATAATATTTGCTATTCGGCGTTGAATGGTTTATGCCAGGCGAATAACTTTTTTCCTCCAGAATTTTTCTCCCAGCAGACGAAATAGAAGGCGAATAATTTTTGGGTGGCCCTCACCCTAACTAAAAGTTATCCGGGTGAATAAGGGGGTGTGGGATAAGAAAAAAAAATAGAGAGAGAGAAATAAAATGTATATTTTTATTTTTTATAGAGAGAGAGAAACAAATATATTTTTTTTAATATCTAGATATTTTATATTTATGTGATATAGCACAAATATGTTGAAGAACAAACTAATTACGTAGGAAACAAGTTTCGTGATCGTATATGTTTTAGTTAACAATTTTTTTTAATTAGATAAGTCGACGACGCAATATGGACATGATGGAAAGTATAGGGACACACAAAACACAGATCTTAAATGTTTTGCAATTTTTTGGACTTGTTTTGATACTTCTTGAGAGATTATATTGATCTATATGTGGTTTATGCGTTCTCTTTTTTAGGATCATCTATTAATTATGTAATTAGTACTAATTTTCATCAGTTTTGTTTATTTGCGGACAAAATTCATAACAAATAAAAATATAAATCTAAAAATTTCTCAAGTTTTTTGGAAGAATTAGTCTTGGTAAAGCACGGCTGCACCACGAGGGGGGCAAAAAAAATATATATAATAAGTAAACTTTGAAAAAATATTTTTTTCAATAATATTTTTAGTCAGAAAATATTGAAAAAATAAATTAGAAGGATTATATTGAATTTGAAAAAGTCAAAACAAATAAATTAAGTAATTACAAAAAAATGGGCGAAAGTTGAATTCAGCATTGATATCAAATATGTAAATTTAGGATTGAATTAGAACAAATTAAATCCTAAAATTTTTAACTTATCACAATTCAAATCATCGCCAGTCCCTATTTATGTTACTTAACGAAAATAATTGGGAACGACTGAAAAAAAATACCAACGAACAAAAAGCAACTCAATTTCTATCTTTTCTATATAGATTTCTGAGGTGTCTTAAGTATAAGTTAAGGCTTCTAAAAGGATCTAATTCATGCAACGTCATTCGTAATCATTTTTACGTCTATAATTATTATCATCAAGCTATATAAATGACTCATAGTTTAATTTGTTATCAAAGTCAAACTGAGAGATTATTTTTTAGATTTTTTTCAAAATATTCATTTATACAAATCGCAGTAAAATGAAGATTTTGGCACTCCTTCTCAGGTATCAAGAATTGAGTTGACTCAAATCGTGCCATAAATGACAAGATTGAATTGTCCAGAACGTTGGATTAGAAAATGACACTCATGTAAGCCTATCTAAGAGACCATTACATCATTGCTCGCGTTTGCGTCAACAAGCGAAGGTTCACTCTTTAATTAGTTGAAAAAAATAGGAATTTCTTACTATGGGTTCACTTAAAGCCTATCTAAGAGCATTACATAATTTACTGCGGCAATACATAATACTCGTGTCAACAAGAGGAGTTTCAATTTATTAGTTGAAATATCGATGATTACTATGAGTTCACTCTAAAGCAGTGGAATCCACTAGTTAATCAATTACAATTGAAAACAAGTTAATTACTTATTAAGTAAGTGACAAATTTATTTTCCTAAAAATGAGATCTTTTTGTCTTTTTTTTTCCCCCCAAAGCCTTATTCCCTCCATGAACCTATTTTACGATATTTGATACTGTTGACTAACTAAACACACACTAAAACTAATTTGAGTTTATTTAGTTGGCCGTCCTTTTACACTTTCTAAACTATTTTATTTTATTTTTTTATGTTAGTTTATTTTTTGACTTTTACAGATGAGGCCCCACATAAACCACACACAAACATTATTGAACATTACAAATTAACAAGAACATCCATCAATGCCCGAAAATTCACGTCAAGTGATATGTTGCATTTCAGTCCCTTTAGAATTGCATTAGCAAATGCATGGGATAAGAGAGGAGATCCATTCAACACATGAGCAGCTGGTCCAAATAAACCCCAAGCACACAAAATACCAAATGAAAATTGTGAAACAATTCAACTAATTGGTTAATAACACCTACATAATAATAGTCTGTGGCTTCTAAAAATGTCTCTACCCTGTGACAAGGACAACCCTAAACTACATGGAGTATAGAGGGTATAGCCGACTAGTATGTCCATACAATCATTGTGTCAACGATTGTCCATATCTATGTCAGATATTTATGGGACACAAATATGATCGAAGAAACGCTAATTATGTATGGAACAAGGTTACGTGGCGTATATAGTTAGTTACCAATTTCTTTCAATTAGATAAGTCACGACACACTAGGGACGTATGGAATGTATATGAGACACGTAACACGGATATTTAACTGTTTGCCCAATTGTGGGGTTTTTGGATGCTTATTGAATTTATATTGATACTTCTGTGGTTGTGATTTTTATTTTATTTTATGGATTATTTATTAATTATGTAAACTAGTACTAGCTTCCATAGTGTGTTTATTGGTGGACAACATTCACAACCAAATAAAAATTAAAAATCTAAAATTTCCAGTTTTGAAGAATTGGTCTGGTAAAAGCAAGGGTGAACAGGAGGGGGGCAGGAAGAAAAATATAATAAAGTCAAACTGAAAAACAAATTTTTCACTAATATTTTTGTGAGAAAATCTGGAGAATAAATTAGAAGGATTATGTGAATTTGAAAGGTCAAGACAAAAATGTAAGTAATTTAAACCAAAAAAAATGAGAAAATTGAAATATGTATTGATCCAAAATATGCCATTTAAGATTTAATTAGAACAAATTAATCCTAAAAACATGTAAAATTGTCACAATTCGATCCTCTGTCAGTCTCATTTATGTTACTCCCTAATGAAAATAGTTGAGAACGATTGAGAAATAATTAACAGACAAAAAGAAACTCAATTTTTATCTTTCTCTATCTAGATTTTTGCTTAGATAGATGTCTTAACTATAGGAATTACGATTGTTAAAAGGGATTTCCACTTTGACAATCATTCCTCCAATCATTTTATGGCGAAATATTGTTGTTTGTCATCAAACTATATAAATGAACTTATAGTTTATTTGGGGGGGTTACTAAAGTCAAATACTGTGACTATTTTTTTTTAATTTCCCCAAAATATTCATTTAATCAGAAACTCGCATATTAAAATGAAGATTTTGTTTCGCTAGCCAAGAACTGAGTTGTAATGACAAAATTGAATTGTCCCCAACGTTGGATTAGAAATTTTCAGAATAGAAACATTAGACGAATCCATTGTCCATCATGCTTTCGTCAGCTGTGCCAAACTCGGACAATTCACTGTTCCATTTTTGTTTATTCGAGCTGAAAGTCCTGTGCCTACGAATAAGAATATACTAAATCTCTTCAGATAAAAGCCTCTAAATTAGCCCCAAAATTCTAAGAAGGCCGGGGGGGGGGGGGGGGGGCAGTTGACAACTTTTCTTGTTGCAAAACTCATTGGAATATAATAATGAGATCCCATCAGCAAGGAGGAAAAACTCTGCATCTTTCCAGAGAATTTCGGGGATGATTGTTTATAAATTAGTCCCAAGGAAACCTGTAATGTTATGGCAATCCGTAGTATGTTCAAGACATGATTGATGAGTCGCTTGATGATTGGAAGAATTTTTGTCAAAACGTTGCATTACTTATAGGTGACAGTGGAAATCGTATATTTTGTAAATCTTAACCATTTTAGATTGCATTTATCAATGGTTTATCTAAAATCACTTGTTTTTTATTTTAACATTTTTACTTATAAATCCTAATAAATTGAGACCATGCCCAATATTGAATTATGTCCAACTATTTTCACATTTTTTGCTTTTTTCATTCTCTTTTCGATCGATAGAAGTAGATAAGATAAGAAAAAATTCCATCTGTATACGATAACACTCAACTTGGGTATTGCACATCTTGGGTATTTGCCTTAATAACAAGCATTTTAACCACTGTCGAACTCTTACACTATGTTGGATTTGAGGGAAAGAGTAGTAAGACGAACGTGTTTAAGTTAATAAGAAAACACTTCTCTTTCGTTTTCCTTCCAATTTACAAAAACTGTATAATTTTAATGAAATAAGAAATAATTTAATGAATAAGAAATATAAGAAAATTCTATTTAATAACAATTAGTTACTTTATTTATTTTTAAAGAAAATACGAATTATTACTATTATTAGTTGTCACTGTAGAATGTCACTTTCTTACATTTTTTTAATACAAATACAAATCTATTAGTTTTTTCCCTCCTTTCCCTTTCTCTGTTCCTCATCGCGTCTGCCTAATCAAAGGACCCCTGTTTTGAACACCTCAATGGTCGATAAGATGGTTCACCACCATGTTTTAACAACCGTTGACCCGGTCGGTTCGACCTGTCCAAACTGTCTATCGATCTAAGAAACGGTTTTAAATCGCCGTCAAAACCCCATTTTTAGCAAAATCGCAGTCAAATCCGTGGTTGAACTCGAAAACCTGGTGTTGAACCGGTTCACTGTTTTTAAGAAAAAAATTAATTTTTTAATTGTATGTTAAACTTTTAAATTTTACAGTATAAAGATAACTAGTGTAAAAAACATAAAAAATATTTGTATTACTATTAAAAAATAAATTAATAATAGAATTATGAATCACACGGGTCAAATAACAGTTGATCCGACGATTGAAGCTCATGACCCAATCACTCATCTTTTTCGGTTCACTCACCGAGATTCGAAAACATTGGTTCTCAACCCCCTCTACAATCAAGATTTAAACACATAATGTTCATTCATTCTTCTTTCACTCACTCACAATCACAACCAAAATATCATGAAACCCCCTATCCTCATGGAACGGATCATTGATTTTCACAAGACCCGTCAAAAAAAACCACATCAATATCAGAAATCCGCCAGAAATCGGCGCATCGACCGTTCCGGTCCCTAAGCCGCGATTACGGCTCGGGCCCCTAAGCCCCTCCGATCGTCTCCGGTCTCTCTCCGTTCTGCATCCGTGCTTGATCACATATTTCCTCTCTTCTAGCTTATTAAGCCCGTTTCCTTTGACCGTCCTGCGGGTTGTATTGACAGAATGCTGAGTCGAGACGCTCACGGGTCGCCTCACCCAGTTCGACCGAGAATGATTCGCCGTTCGGACTCGCTTGCGAGAACGCCCTAATTTTTGGAGCATATAAATTTTTGATTCGTGACGAGAATATACGGCCCTGATCTTGCTCGCCATTGCGCCTGCTTCTATTTCCGTATCTGAAAGAAAACCCTAAGTGTCTCTCAACCGACTTGACTTTTTAAATATATTTTTTATTTTTTTGATTCCTCTGTGAATGTAATCGAAGCAATTTCTTCTACAATTCACCATATTTAATCCACTCGAGATCAAAGAACAACTGTAACTTATTCGTTTTCACTGCCTTTCAACAGGAAAAGGGAGATCATAAACAAGACGAATACACAATAAGATGAAAAGAAATCCAATCCGAAGTGGAGAGGACCTGACCCTGCAATGCCAATGCCTCGCCGCCGCCGTTGTCTTCAGGTTTCTCGTATATTGTAACGGAAGCAGCAGCTCTCGAAAGTATATATATTAGTTCTCGTAAATGGATGGATCTATATAGGAGTGAAACGAAGCTAACTAACGTTTCCTTACTGTCTGTTTGCTGCCACCTTGCTGTCGTTGTCCTCCCCAGATGATATTTGCGTTCCTTTTCTTCTCTCATGCAGAAAATTGTCCACCTGTGTAAGCCCGCTTGTCGACCTTCGAGATGGCCCCACGACCAGAGACGCCTTCGCCCGGCAGTCCCCCCGCAGCAAAGACGCCTTCCACAGATTGGTCGAGAATAGACCATAGTCTGCCTGAAGTTGAACTGATTGTCTCGCTCCAAGCCAGTTTTTGTCCGCAAGTCCCTGAAGCGTGACGCAAACCACAAAATCAACGAACTTAGTCAATGTAGTTAGTTATTTAAAACTTTCATCACAAAGACCAATACGCAATAATTGGTTTCGTACTATACTTTAGCACGCCGATGTATATATTAACTTTCCAAAGAGCACTGTATTGAAATTACAAGTGTTCATATTTTTGACAAACATTCAGACTAACACGACAGCTAGCTTTGTACGTCGGAATCACATTAGCACTAAATGCAATTCAAAGCATATTTCATATAATCACCCGAAAATCTTTAATAGAATATGTCATAGAGCAATCTTTCATTTGGTGAGGGCCGTGAGATAAAATTTCAGCTACAGAGAGAGAATTAGCGTTAGGAAGTCCGCTCAACTTCTTACAATTCTCCTAACAGAACTGAATTGGGTTACTGGTTCAAGTAAAGAGAAATTGTTACTATTCAGTTGAGAATACTAACCGACCTCCGGACCAAGACACCCATAGCTAGTAGGACAAGTCCGCCTCAATATCTCCTCCCTACCTTCGACTTCCTTAGATTGGATCACTTCCCCCACTCAGCATCTTCTCCGCCATTGGAACACGTACTAACCTCAAGTCTTTCAAAACCAACTCCGTTCTCATCTCCCACAAACCGCTAGATCAAATACTCAATAATACCTCGGGTCTTTAACCAAACTTGGCAGCAGCTTCCTCCCCTGGTAGCCCTATCTATCACGGAATAGCGCGAGGCACTGCAACACAGAAAATTGAAGGAATGAACAATAAATGACAAAGCAACCTGGTATCAACGCTACAAAAATTTCCTAATTTTCCCATATTTACTATTTTGTTGATAAATATCTTTTCACTATGTTTCATGCTGGCCTTGCATCTCTTGACAACAAATGAAATCCAAAAGTAAACCAACCAGAGGATCATGCAATTGTCCTGCATACTCTTGACATACACGCAATGAATGCCCTAAACAAGACTACCAGAGGACATGAAATGATAGATAGTGAGGACATCTTATGCAGTCTAAATATTTTTTTTTGCGCTATCTTGCTTCTTCTTCAGTTGCCGCAGTTATAGTCTACAAAAACCTTTGCAAGGTTTGCCTGGAGCCCTTGTTCAGAGCGCAGGGAGAAGCTCCAGATTCACCATGCTACTGCAACCGTGTCGGATATATTTTTCTATGCAATCTGTACCAGTGTCACCTCCACCAATTACAACTAACTCTTGTCCTTGGCAGAAATGTAGTTTAACCATCCTCAAGATTGCTATCAAGCAAACTTTTGGTATTTGAATGAAGAAACTCCAATGGCAAAAAATGAGACCCCTGAAAAAGCTCTTCAGTCCGGGAACCTGTAGGTCCCCCCCCTTCCACAAATATTTTGTTTCCACAATTGTTACAATGTTCGAAAAAAGCTAACTTCTAGGAAACAATCTTTGTTTTCAATAATAAACAAAATACGTATACTTTGGTTGTTTTGTGGCTTGGCTCCCGACAGGCCAAACAATTGCCGTCGTTTCCATCCTCTCGAAGCCGATCTAAAGAATCCAGGGATCCTTTTTCCCAATATTGGCCATTAACCACAAATTGGATGCCACTCCCTGCTCAATAAGGTTCAACGACCCGTCGTTGAACCTATATCAGCAACTTTACAACTTTTAATCTCAGACCTTTCATGTTAGGAAAACTCCATACATCATAAGGCCCCCCAATAACGATCAGCTGCGCATCAAACACTGTCCACAGAATGACCCAGTCTATTCAAACTGGTCAGCAGCAGCCCAAGCCAAGCAGGTCCCACTCCCAACAATAGCAAACTTTTTTCCTGTAATATCAAAGATTGTTTTAGAATTCAATTTCCCTGATAATATGACAGAAAATATCTTCCACCACTCAAAAAATATTGATGTAATTAGGAAATGAAACAAACAGACCAAATCACGGCAAAAGAAACTCAAGAGAGGCAATGGGTGGATATTCAATTGTGCAAGAATAAGCAATAACCCAGTCCTTGAGGGGAGGTCGTGGCAAACCATCCCACCCTTCCTCAAAAAGCCCTTTCTATGATAGAAAACATTCAATGGTTTTTTTTTATGGATACAGGATTCTCAATATACCAAGTACGCAAGAAACCCTCACAGGTGCGGCACACCCGGCCAGTGAAAACTCTGGGAAGTTAATAGTCTCCCCAGAAGGCCGATCTAAAATGCTTCAACCGCCCATCATTATTTGGTACACATAACTCCATTGAATTCAGGTATTTTTTTGTTCCCCCAGAGGACATCCCGAATTTCTCCTACAGTGGCAAAAACAACGAAGAAAATTAGAATGTCACTGGAAAAAAAAGATCAATAGTTTTTTTGAGGTTTTTGAATGGAAAATCAAAAGAGAAAACCAGTAGCTCATTATCCTGAAACATCGCATTATGTTCTTTCTTCCCTCACCTGATGACAAAGGGAGTTAACCACAGTCCATACAACAACCCACAGATTGTGGTCCTTTTAGAAGTTGCAAAAAAAACCGGGCTTGAACTTCTTTCAATGACCTCCTTCCAATCATTCATCCCCGAAACATTAGATCCTATAAGAGATACCCTCCGCGTTCATAACAAACAAATCCACTATTGTTTGACGCAAGCACAAGCAACTCGAGTTGGCCCTTGCCAAATGGTTCAGCCTCTTCAGACTTTTCCTGCAATTGAGACCCTTATAAATCAACAAATAATATAGAACAAACAAAGAGGGAAGGTGTGGGGATACGCCAAAGGGAATCCAGGGTGCTTATAACAAATTCCCCACTCAGAGAATAATATTTAAAAACAAAGAAAATGAACAAACCGACACAGAAAGGGAAAAGCAAAAAAAACTAACGAATTAATCTCCACAAATTTGAAAGTAAAAGTCCTTTTTATAAATCATGAATTAACATAGTAATAATAAAGCAACATCCCCTTTGAAAGATAGCAAAAGTGTTCTATTACCATAATAGAAGCCCCCAGTCACCATATCTCTAGTCACTACGATTATATTTTGATAAAAGAGTTAATACAGGAAAATTGCTCGAATAGATGAAAATGACAACTTACCTGAAATGCCTTTTTTTAATTTACCCATTTTTGAAGACCCAAAGATGGCCAACTTTCTTAAGCCTTCAAAAAAGCATCTTTTCTTCCTTTCCCCTTTCTCCTCCAATCAATTCCCTGCTTCTCTGCCTCTTCTGCTCATCAGCTTCTTTTGGCAGCACTGCCCGCAAGCCCTCTTTGGGCCAATTTTCTTTTCCCCTCCTCTTTAAAAAAATTGCTTGCTAGAGAACCCGCTTGTAATCTCTGGGGAAGACCTTCAACAAATTTAGGTAAAAGGTTTATCAAAATCGCAGCAAAGCACTCTCTCTGGCTAGGCTGACTATTTTTATAAAACGCTGATTGTTTTGCTTTATCAATTGTTCTGAGAGTCAATAATATCCTCAATTCTTCTTTTTCTCATCCTCTTCTTCTTCCCCCTCAACCCTTATATCCGAGATCTACCAGTTCGTGAATTTTGCATCCGGGATTGGAAACGTTTCATCCCACATCAGAACATAGGCAATTTAGCCACCCATTCATTCCAGCAGCAAAGTTTCTTTCTTCTTTCTTCTTTTTTCTTTCCTTCTTTCCCCCTCTTTTCCCGGTTTCTCAGCCGAGCACAAACAACTGTCCCACTCATTTCATGTACTCGCACCATAATGAATCACCACCCTTCTAACCACTGTTTTTAACGCCACCAGAATTATTACGGACGCAGAACCTTTCTGCTTGCCATTCCATTAAAATAAGCCTCCCCACGAGTTTTTTGCCCCAATAAAGAAGCTACATTAAACATTAACCAATCCACAATGTTTTTTTTTTCCTTTTGGATCAATTGACTTCCTTTAGGAGGATAGAACAACATCTTGGCCACCTGAAATCCCTTTCCAACATTAGTCATGCTATGCACCTTCAAGCTCCCAGCCGTAATGCCACGGCTTAGAAAAGCTCCGAGGCTCTGGCCTGCACTTCCCCAATTGATCTTTGATATAGAGTGGTATCACAGGAGCCCAACCAATGCGATAAGCGCTTTGGCCACTTCATGGCTAAGCATTGTTTCCAAACAGCACGATTCACATTGCAAACAGGTTGGTTTCAATGTACAACAGGAAGTCCTTTTTTCTTAAAGCAGCTTTAGACTTGGTGTTTATAAGTTTTTTTGATCAAAGCCATTTCCACCAAAATCCAAACCGTGAATCCTTTGTTTTTTTGTACACACATACTACTGGGCAGCCCTTCTCTGGCCGGTATGTTCCAGCAGCAGGACGAAGGCAATAAGAGAGAAAAATCAATATTCTTTTTTAGCTTCCTCATTGTCCTTTTTCACTTTCTTTAATCCAGGTTCCAAGCATATCAGAACGACCTACCATTTCCATTTGATTTTTTTTTCGAAAGCCAAGCTGAGACATGATTTTCTCTCACCTTCTTCTGCTAGCATGAAATAAAAGTTTAATAACAAATGGGGGGTTCCCAGGTTTCGCCTGCCAAACTTTCTCTCGAAGTACTGGATCTTGGTAGCATGCAACTGGAACAGGTAATTTTTTTGGGGTGTGCACTTCCGCATCCATGAAAAAAAATGCATCCCAAGAGTAATGAGGGGAGCGGTACCTCTGAAACCAAAAACTCTTCTGGCACCTAAGAAGTTTTGCAGCAATGGCCACAAATCTCTTTCCAGTTTTTTAAGGGTTGGCCCAGCTGTCGAAGGAACTGCTCGGTCAGGCCACGGAGATCATTAGCACTAGAGTTTGGTGAGTTTCGGCAAGACCAAGCTCCCCATGGGAGACCAGCATTCTTGATGCCATTCCATCGGATGCCAACCCGTGCCTTCCATCATGTGTCCCAGCAATCAAGACATGAATCGCATGGCTCCCCTTCACAAACCCCCACTTAGCAATTCCTACCTTAACTCCACACGCAGCTTCAGAAACACTTCACACTTAATTTTCGAGCGACCTGGATTCGCGTTCTATAAATTATGGAGAAAAAGGTTGATATACTTAATCATGAAAACTAAAAATATTGTAACCTACACACCAGACACAAAATTGGTATAAAGCAGAGTTTATATTTACAACCTTAAGGTCGGAATCAATTGAGCAAGGTCCTTCAATCGAATAGAATGGTCATGAATGAGGAGGTGGCTGATTAGTCCCCAACCCCGCAGTGGAGTTTTCCTAGTGATAGCAATATCTCCAATAACCTTGTGGCCCGTGTGTTCACCACCCTTTCCACCTGGGCTTGGCCCCCTGTGTAACAATGGAAAAGCCAAAAAAGTTATAATAAATGCCAAATGCCACCAATGAATGAACAAGTTCATTCATATTTAAACAAAAAACCTCAACCAAATGCCAAAGGTTAGGTATCAGTTTAATGATGCAAAGACACAACAGAGGTGCCGTGCAAACACACATCATCTGTCCATCGAAACATAAAATTCATCATAAACAAGAGCTTGTCCAACAGGATACAGGGGCTAATAGGTATGGATTAACAATTACAACAGCAATCGCACAAAGAAGGAAACTTTCAATGTCAATGTATGTCCATCCAAATTATAAACCTGAAGCATTTTTTATTTTGTAAGCTCGTCAAGCATTTTGTAAGGTAATCACTTGAACCCAAATCTTCTTCCACTTGCAACCTGTTTAATATTGCACTTCCTTTTTTTGGTTCTTTGAACCATCCTGGAAGAGGCTCCAAACGAAAGGGGTTTTCTCACCTCCCCCCGGCACCTGGAAAAAATTGCGTTAAAGCAGTTAAGAAAGAAAGCATATGAAAAAGTTAAGTAACTTTGGAAGAAACAAGTGAGGAAGAGAAAGATCGTTATCAGCAAATAGACTATTCACAAAAAGGTTACAAAATTGACCAATAGAGTTTAAGATTAAAAAAATGAAGAACAATAAATGGTTCTAAGTAGCATTCAAGAGTACAAAATTATGTAAACAATAAGTTAAAATCCATGCTTCCAGAAAAAAAGTTACACACACCAATTACATTCCAAGACTCGAATTCCCTCTCTTTATTTTTATTTATTTATTTGTTGTATCCTTATTTTTTTTGAGGTAATCATCTTAATTTTTCTTTTTCTCTTTTCTTTTGGGGGGTACTAAATGGACAAGCTTTTAATTTTTCCTTTTCTGCATTCCTTTCTTACTGTTAGACTGAGATTTGTAAATGCTCCTATTAGTCACACTAACTCGTTTTTTTTCTTTCCTGAATCATCTGCCACTAAATGAAAGGTGAAGAAAAATGGTTAAAACAATTACAAAATATATTTGTTAATTAGTATTGTCCAAGTTCCAGATACAAAACAAAGAAAAAAATAAAATTAATTTGGAAACTCAATAGTTTCCACCCAGGCCAAGCAACATAAAGGGACCAAACAATTCCTCTTGCCTAAATCAAAACGCCAACACAAACCAAATTCCTTCCAATCCTTTTAAATTATTCGACACTGGAAAGGACAAACCAGATGATATTACTACACAAAAACTCCTAAAGAGAACCTTTATTAAAGGGACATACCTTGTTGTAACTTTCCCCACATCTTGTTTCATAGCCATCCAAGAGTATGTGTGCTCCCCAGGATATTGATCCATAACTCATTTGCCTCCAGTTCAAAACCGTTTCACAATCTCACTGGCCTGCTCCCACCGTCATCCTATGAAGGAAACCTTCAAACCTCTGCCTCTTTAAAATTTTTACAAGCCCCCCGCCAATTGCGGATTTATTAGTTCCTGTTTACCCGCTTAGATATTCCTTATAGGCTGCAGCCACAACTGTTACTTTTGGGCCAGCCTCTTGCAGCTTGCTATACAGAGGATCATTTCATGTTGGACTTCACCCACCTTTTCTCCAGTGATAAATCTCCAGGATTCGGCAACGATACAAGCCTCCGCCACTTCCAGGAGGGAAACCCCGTTTTAGGAATGCCAGCCTCCATGCAACTAAGCGCATTCGTGGGCAAGGCAACTTTTCAAATTGTTGCCCCCTCCAACTCTGCTCTGGGCGTTCAGCAAAGCACCTCTTCATCACTCCTGATGAAAGACCCACTCCACGCCTTCAAAAATCTGAGGCACCCCTTTGTACGAGGCCAAAGTAAGATATCCCCATTTTTGGCAAGAACCTTCATCATAACCATAAAGTTGCACATAGTCCTTTGAAGTTACTTCTTACCAGCCTCATCCTTTGAGTTGGAAACTCAACCATTGTTTTGGGGCATAATCTTTTCCATCACCTGCAGTCCTCCAAATGGCTTTTCAATGGACAAATAAGGCATATAGCAAATCGGCACCAAATCAACCCGTGGTACAAAAATTGGTTGACCTTCACGGGGCTCAGGCGATTCAACCACAAACCTCAAGTCCTAGTTCTTTCTTGAAGCTCCTCAACTAGATGGATGATTGGACAGCACCAAACAGCCACACAAGGGGAGCTTACAGCAACCACGCTTCGGTGAAGAAGGCTACACAGTTTGAACAAGTTTTTTACGACTCATTTTATTTAATTTTATTTAATGTACTACTAACAAATTTTTCTATTTAAGAAATCTAGATATTTCAGAGAAAATTAGGTCCACATTTTTTATAGTTGCAACCTATGAAGCAACGACACACCTAACTGGTTTCGTAAACCTTTGTAGAACCCCATTTTCGGACACAAGGGGACACCAGACACACAAACCCGGGGACATGCCCTAAATGACGTATAGAGAGACACCACAAATGGCATGTCCTTAATTTTAGTAAACTTTTTTTGGCTAAATACGACTGTGGCACACCAGGGAACCCGACGGGAAGCATGAACGCTCCTGAACACAGTGCCTAAGGCTTTTTGCAGTTTTGCTTGGATGTTTTGATGCGTATTTTGATAGAATAACCCCCGTACCATTTTTGAATTGGTTTTGTTAGGAGGACATTGTATTGATTAATTATTTTTTCCCTTCTCTTGTACCTTTTGTAGCTTCCCTTTTTTTTTTTTGATTGATCATCTATTAATTATGTATTAAGGTTTTTTAACTAGTTCCATGAGATTTTGGTTATTATGGTACAATAGTACTTGCATAAAATTAGCAATATTAAAAATATTTTATTTTTTTTCGTTGTCCCCTCCGTATCCGTATCCTAAGTTTTTAAGATCGTCGTGTCCCTTCTTGTATGCAATATTCGTGTCTGTGTCTAATATTCTTTTTAGGTGCACAACTAAGTTTTAGGAATGAATACCTACCCTCTGTCAGAAAGCCCAACTTGTTTGTATAACCCACCTTAATAGCATCCAGTCCTTCATAACAGATCTTTTTCCAAGGTCTCCCCTCCAAACCCTCCCTACCACGGTTCTTTTGAGTATGTTTATGTCATAACCTTTTGCTGCGCCAGCCTCCTTGTATTTCATCTTTTTAATTTGCTTCCCATTTCACCTTTTCAATGGAATAAAGGGGAGACCTTTTAGCGAGAAAGTTCCTGTGACATTTTTTCTTCAGTATCCTCAGTGAGATCACCCCTCTCTGGACCAATCATGGCATTCCATGGATGTGACTACCTTCTCCTCCTGAAAATAGGATCAATAGGAGGGTTTTTAATTGAGCAAACATCTGTTTGAAAATTCGATGTGAGTTTCTTTTTCGTTCTCCCCTGTTTGACATCACAGCCAAAGTAGCACTCGTTTTCCATGGAACTCAAAGGGGGCCCCCTTCAAACCATCCCCTGTTGCGCCATTGGTAGTCGTAGCTCTCCAAAGGATTCACAACCAGTGTAACTGCATAAGGTCCATCCTTTAAATTTTCACTTCCCAGCAGAAAAGTTGCCATGAGTCCCCAAAAGAATTAAAAGCATGAGCAGGAAAACAAAAAGATAAATACCCCCGAAAGCCTTATTGTGGAGCCCAACAAACCCTGAATGCCCATATTTTTTTCCAATGTTTGTCATCATCATTAAGAACTCTGTTACATAAGGTAATACAATAACCTAAATTCAGACTCAACATAAGTAACCATGAAGTAAAGCTGTTGAAGTAAGGTGTAACAACCCCAAAGCGGCGAAGGAACGCATTAATAATGAAGAAATTTATAACTCACTGGCACAACTCCTGCTATGGGCCGAAGGAATTCCTCTTCAGAATCGCTCACATATTCCTACTAATGTCCTGAGCCACTAAATCTTTTTGCCTTTTCAAGCCACTCTCCATAAGGTCTAAGCAAGTGCATAGTGCCTTCAATGTTTTGCATCATCTACGACAGCAATGTTTTATCAAAATCCCACCAGAAGCAAATCCATTCACCGGGATTTAGTTCTTCCTTTTCTTACCACATCTTCAGGTGGAATATCAACTCTCGATGGTGTCTCGCTTGCCATTAATTTTACACGTCCCCACTGTGGTGGTTGACATAAAATCGACCTGGACCTCGTATCCATTTCTCGGTCCAGTGTAGCTCCCAAGATAGCGGCCCGTCAGTAAACTGAGACTGAAAACTGCATACAACATGTTTTATTAAGTAAAAAATGAAATGCTGCACAGAAAGTAGTCAACCGTAAAACAAAGAAAGTTCTGTATAACCTCTTACTCTTACATGATATTAGTGCAGGCCCATCCCAATGGTCCATGAGGGCCGAAAGTAATTTCATACCAGTGCCTCCGATCAGGGTCCTATTCTTGTCAATTTTGCCACGCTTCAGGAATCATCCATCATATAGCTTCGGGAAGACTTCTACAGCCCTCATAACCAAAAGCTCAAGAACACAACAACAAGCCCCTAAGAGAAAGGGAAATTCAAGTAGATACAAGGAAAGATTAATAATGGCTCAATTACTCCCTTAAAACTTGGCATTTAATTTTCAATAGTACAATGTTGCTTTATTAATATTCATGCGCAAAAACATTTTCAAGTCATGTTTTGATCCACGAGTATAATGGTGTAGCAAACAACAAAAACATAAAGTTAGAATAGTGGCAATGGCTGCTTTTAAATATTCATGCAGTAAACATTCAAGGTCATGTTTGGATCGTGAAGTATCTGTGTAATGCAAACACAAAACAGAAAGTTAGATCAAAATGTAACCTGGAGTTCAAGAATGAAGCCTGGCCTCTACAATGGGTAGAAGCTTCTTCCTCTCAATGTCCTTTTTGAGATACCAAGCTTTCTTTGCTGCACTTCAGAATACCCTCACGAGTGGCTTCATCCTTAAAATGGTAGATCATGCACCAATCAGTTTTTGCAACAGAAAATCAAATGATAATCAAGTCCATAAAGGCTTCCTACAAAACTATGTATTTTTGCAGGAATATCCCGCCCATTTAAGAGGTCCCATAAGCCCCCAAGCTAGCAACCCCAGTCCATGGAACATGATTCCTGAGTTAACTTCAACAATGCTTACTGCAGATGTTTAAGGATTTTGCTGGTATTTGTGCCCTACAAAGGGTGGCTTTTCATAGATTCCGTATGGCCTCAACTAATTTAAATGGTGGTTCTGCTGTTTGATGCCTGCCACTTCCAGATTCCTTTTTCTGGTACACAACGATTGGTTTGAAGTGCCAGACACGGATAATGCAGTATATTTCCAACCAGCACTACCCTAATATCAGTCAAATCAAATGGGTCTACATTCCACCCAATAAAAAAAACTGTACTAAGGAGAAGCATAAATAATATCAATTTCTCAGAGAGAACCGATTTTTCTTGTTTTCTCCACGGCACCAGCATTTACAAACTAGGTTGTAACTGATTGACAATTAACCTTCCCCATACCCTGCCAATGCAAAATGTTGCAATGTTGGCATGCCAACTTATTCATGATGCTTTTTTTTAAAAACTATAACAAGAAGTTACAGCTGAGTCCTCCCAAGAAATTGCAATAAGATAATATGAAGAAACAATTATCCACTACTTGCCACAACACTTACCAGTTAACGTGTCCCAGAAGTGCTGTTATTTCCCCATTAGACCTAAGAGACGCATAGGGCTGAGGACGAATCCAGCTAGGAACATGTGTTTGTCGAGAACGGAGAGTGAGTGTATCTTGCAGGGGGAAAAAAGATTTAAAAACTTTCAACCACAATTTAATCCACATTTTGATGGTAACAAATGTAATTTATGAAAGATGAACAATTGTGTTCAGGGCACTTCAATAAACAAATAACATCATAGGCCAATGCCCAGAAAGAACATCACGGAAACCCTTAAAACTGTCTTGACCAACCACAATTCCTTTCGACCAATGGATCATAAGAAGGGACTGACACCAAGTTTCTGCCAACATGATTACTTGATAACGAGTTCCTTACCAACTCACCCAAACGAATCCAAATCCGGCATCCAAAACAAATATAATAGGGAGTGGAAGAACTTAGAGATCATTCTACTTAATGCATCAGAAGTCATTCCTCAACCTTGAATGTCTTCAGAAACGGTTGATCCCATGCTGTTCGTGTTGAATAGGGGTCAGTGGACAAAAAGAGAGAGCAATGGAATATATATTTCACCAGGGCCATGTAGCTCGTAAACCTTTCATTGCCAATCTGCATTAATAGTATTCTTCAACTGGTCGGGTTTTAACTGACCTTATACACGACAGTCCTGAAAAGAACAGTGGGAAAAGGTGTTAAATCTGGCCAGAGTAGCAGCCAACCAAAATTTATACTCTACAGAAACGTGACACTTTCTGAAAAAACAAACCTTAGGAAAGGGAACATATATAGAAAATCCCTTATCCACCATGTTGAAGGGTTAATTGCAAGCACGGATTGCTAACATTGAAAAACCCTCCTTTAATATGTATAACTGCCACAATATAAAAAAGAAATACAAACGTGTGAAAAATTGTTGAAGATATGACAAATAAGAAATGTTAACACTACAGTAAGCTATGTCAAATAATTCAATTAGCCTCGTGCAATGGTTTCAACCTCAAAATGAATTGGAGGGTTGAAACAATTTTTCCTCCACTCGCTCATAAACATGAAAAAAAAATTCAATTAGACGGTCTGACTGGTGCTTCTTTATCAGATTTTCTAAGGTAACTGACATTCACAGTACAAAAATCATGAATGATGGACTATAACCTATCTTACATCCAAATACAAAAACTGTCCTGGATACACCCCAAAGGAATTGGATTACAGGATGACCGGAAAAAAGACAAGTACCTGTTGATCAAAATCGGCTTTAGAACGTTAGGGTGTAAGAAAACACTTGCTCAACAACAGGTTTCTGTCTGCAAGCAGGGACGTCCCAAATCCCGTGTTATGGTTGGGACAGTGGCGCCAGCCAGAACGGTATGACCAAGCGAATCAGAAACTAGAATAAATCATAATTTCTCAGGAGACAATACAAAAAACAACAAAAAAATCTAATAAGATAAGATCATAATTAGATAAAAATTTCAACTTTCTGCAACACACAATCACTCCATGCACACAAGCAAGTCAATGGAAGTAATTCAATCTGGACAAAGTTTGCTATGAATTTACCTTTGTGAACACGATTTTTGCTCTGTTCCCTTCGATTTTCAGAGTAGGCAAGAAGAAATCCCCCACAGCATATTCCCGGGTGGTGTAGCTCAAACCCTATATCTCTAGCAGCCGACACAAAAAGAACCCAAAACACCAAACCCAATGTCACATTAAACCAATGACAAAATAGCAAGAAACCAAGCAAAATCACTAAGTCAGGCCTACATTTACACCAAATCCTTTGCCCTCTTATGATATTGTCCATGTCAATTCATGGTTTTTCAACAAACAAGTCTGTAAATACAGAAGAAATCAGAAAGGAATTCACAAATAAACTAAAACTAGAAAAGAAAAGAAAAGAGAAGATAATACAGCTTAATGTACCTCCTGTAGCAAATCGTGAGGAGAGCAACGAAGAATATTCCAGCCCATCGCCAGTATTCGTCTCACACCCACAAGCCCCTCTGTGCGACATTCCACAACATCTCAATCGCATCTGTCACCTGCAAATCCAAAAACTCATAATCGACTCAAAAAAAAAACAATCAAAAACCCAAAAAACAAAAAAACCTAATCACCAAGTGTGATGCGCTACCGTTTTTCTGCTACTTTCGCGGATTAATTACGCGACGCAAACCCGGACCCCACACGAATTCTTATCGAAGGCGGGATCGTTATAGGCCGAGTGGGCTCTGCGGTACCTGCGACAATGCGATTCCGCACTACCATTCGAGCTTCGGAGCCCGTCCTTTGGGAAAGTCCGATCGCCACAGATTGCAGCTTCTCCCCACTCAAGGCCCGCACCCGCGTCCCATAGCATCTTCTCCAAAACACCGGACTCGTCGCTCTGTGACGAACCGAACTCGGCCCAGAAGAAACGACGTGTAAACTGGTGGTTTCGCGAAGGGCTTTGGTAATCGAAGGAGCTCGCTGTTCGGGTTGTGGAGAGAGGAACTCGAAGCCACAGGACATTATCGATACGAAGATTAAGATATCACCAATCGCAACACACAAAAACTGAAAATTCTATACTTTCGACGAACGAGCAGGGAACCAGATCAATCTAAATGTTCGCTGAGGAACAGTGGAATCTTCCAACTTGTTTCCTTTTTTCTTCTTGTTTATTTCACCTGATCGTTCCAGATTATGCAGATTTCGACCAATTTGTGATTTACGAGCAAAATGATTGGGAAGATGAAGACGAATTTGTGACTGACTGAGGAAATCCTAATATGACGAGCAAATCGTAAGTCACGGGAAGGTTCACATACGAAAGAGAAAACCTGTTTTGAAAAGGCGCCTTATCCGTTGCGACTTCTCCGAGGATTCAGAGTTCGAGAAACGAAACAAAAACAGGAACAGCCGTAATATGAATTCCAGAGATAGAAGAGGTGGAGGGAGACATAGGCGACAGCAAATACCAAACCGACACACCAATACAGAGCGAGAGGAGAGGAGAGAGTGTTGGGGCTAGTCTGTTCGTCCTCGGCGAGGAAGGGGCGTGTGTGGTGGTTTTGGATTATAGAGAGAGAATGAGTTGGGTATGGGATGTTGAGGTGAGAATTGCGGACCCACAGTTTTACCACGTTTACTATGCCCCCCTGTTTTGTTCGACAAAGTTTTCACTTTTGCTCCTTATGATTTCAAATTTGAATAATCACAATAGTCGTTAATGGGCAAAAAGTAAGATCCATTAACAAAAAATTAAGAAAAATTATAAAATGATATTAAAATAATGTGAAATATATATTAAGTGCACACTATTTAGTTTTGTGGTATATCTAATCGCCACTCGGTTTAATGAGGACTATTTCTTGACTTGTCGTTTTAATCTAGTTCAATGTATCTATATTCAATATCTATAAGAATATGATGATAATGAGTACGAAAGACGTTTTTTGCAAAAAAGAAAGAAGACAATGTAAAGCTTTACTGGCCATTTTAAAGGGTAAATTCAATATTATTGATCCTTCTATTTTATTAAAGTTTCACTTTGGTCATTAAAAGTGACTCGTGAGTTTTCTTTTTTCTTTTCATTAAATTGTCATTATTATTGATGGGAGATTACATTGGAACAATATTTTAAAAACTACAAAAATTCCTCAATTGGAATATAAACAAAATGAATGAAACCATTTTTCCAAACTACAAGGACCCATTAGTGAAGATTACCATTGAAAATCCAATTTTACCTCCTAACCGCAATCAAATGACGTGACAGCTAGAAATTTTCTCTCGATGCACGTGGAGGCATGGACAGTTTTTACCCTATGCGGCTCGCGCCAGCGCTCATGGTGGGCCTGACAAAGGGGAAAACAACCTTAGCCGACTCTTGGCTCGGTTCCGAGCCTCCGCGGCTCGTGCTGGGTGAAACAACCTAGCCACATTTATTTTCTCCTATTTAGTCCTTCACTTAGGAATACCATATAAAATGTATTAAAAATTAAAAAACAAAACTAATGGGAATATAATAAGAAAATGTCCATATTACCCTAGTCCATTTCTCTTTTGACATTTAAATTCAATTGTGAACTAATTTAAAAAATTATTGGAAAAAAAGTAGATTAACGATTCATGCTTCATTTTTATCAAATGCACTTCATGTTTTATTTTTATTCTGCAAAATTTTAATAAATTTCTAAATTCTCTTTTAAGAAAAATAAAAAAGTAAAAATATAATGATATGGGCAGGGTCGGAACCAAGATTTTATCTTTTGAGTCATGGCAGAAATTGGGAGCAGACATTAGAGTTAGGGGGGCCATCGTATTGTATTTATGAAATATATATAAAAAGGGTAAGCAGTATACTAGGAATTATAGCAGAAGTAGGAGGCATGGCCCCTTACAGTCGAAGCATAATTTCATCCATGGATATATCATATGGGGATAGGCAATTCGTAAAGTGTTAATGATTTAATTATAATTTTTGCAAAATAAAGACAAATGGTGAAATGTATTTGGTGAAAAGTAGAATGCATAAATTACTATTCAAATAATATTATAGAAGCCAATTTTTGAATTAAGATACAAACAATTAATACTTTAACATTTTGTTCCTAGAAGGGCATTATGGCCATTTGAAAATACCAAATAAACATATTTGAAGAAAGTGGATTGCAAAAAAATTCATTTTATTTTATTATTTTGAGTCTGGTATTCCATGTTACTTTATATTCGTAGCATAAAGGAAAATAATTTTCACAACTTTTATTGCGCAATTACACTCTTTTTTTCTTACATAAAATTACTTAAATACCTTGAATTTATTTTAACTACACTAGCACAAGTGCACGCGCTTCTTGTTGAAGATTTATACCCTTAAGTTATGGACATGATTTATAGTTGTATGGCACCTTATCTAAATTCTAAAATTATGATATCTTGATTTGATTACGTAATATGGATATAATTGTAATCTTAGAATATGATTTAATTGGATTTAATCGTACAAAAAAACAAGGGGATGATTATAAATACATAAAGAAGTATTCATTGATTTAAATTGAATCATTTTAAAGAATATGAAAGATGTAGCTCCATTGAAACTTTGTGTGTGAACTAGGATTAAATCTAAACCACGTATATGGTGTTCGTAAGTATAGATAGATAGAGGATATTTATGTATTTTATTTATTAAAAAAAATATGCCAGTAGTAAAAAAAGTAGAGTATGAAAAATCATCCCTTAGAATTAAATATTTATAAATATTATTTTGGGCCAACGTCATATGCGTACTAAAAGGAGATGGGTCGGTAGTGACCACGTACCGACGAACGAACTTGACGACATGGATACGAAA
>VIGQ01000938.1:27500-40000 GCA_009663005.1 Actinidia chinensis
AGCAACCCACGCACTTCTCGTATACCATTTTTTAAATCAACGGCGACAAACGGCTGCCAGCTGTCAATAGTGGAGTCGTCCGTAGCAGATAACTATTCCGAGTCGCGCGTCAGTTGTTAGTATAGACCGCCAAAAAAGATTCAATCGGTTTTCCTTCCTTTCCAACAGCACCGAAACCTCTGATGTCGACACGTGTCAGATTTCGTTTTCGCAAAAGTGGCAGGAAAATAATCAGTTAGTGATGTGGAGCCCCCTTAGTAGTCCAATTGGACGTTTCCGTGGAACCGCTTTTACCCAGAGAAAAAAGTCCGACTTCCCCACAATTTTAACCCGTTTTAACAAAGATCCTCTCCCTGGTGGTGATTGTTTACTCTCATGTTATTCGGATCCCCTCCTAAAGTGATCCTACTACATTACAATGTTGGAGTGTCACAAATGACTCGTTTATAATATTTTGAAAATTACAATAATATTCTTTTATAATTCATTAAAATAACTCGTTTTGATCTTGAAGTGTACCTAATTACCGTCAAGAATTCCACTTCAGCCGGTTCCGAACAGCTCATTCGGGGATTGACAATTGTTTATTACGTACTTTGTATTTTATAGTAAATAAAAATTATAATTTTTTATATATAATATTTATATTTGGCACACCAATGATATTATTTTTTAGAATATATACTTTATTTCGCTTCCTTTTTAATAACAAAATTTACATTCGACGAAACTAAATAGCAGAAGTACATTTCACTTAATCGTTTTTTTTTTTAAAGTATTTTCATTTAAAAATAAAAATTACGTTTATATTCGATATATTATGAATTTTTTTTTATTTAATGAATTTCTTAATTTAATAAAAATTTTACATTGCATATTATATTAATTGATTTTGTATTAGTTCATATAGAAAAGGGATAACTTCATCCACACCACCTTTGAGGTTTTCATAATTGCACTGACCCCCTCGTGGTTTTGAAAATGGGACACTGGGACCTCCCCTGTCAGAGCAAAAAGACCATTAGGGCCACTATGACAAACCTCAGGGTGTGTGGATTGAAGTTATCCCTATCGAAATCTAAAATTATCCTAATAACATCTGTCATCTTGCGATATTATAGTTATTTTTTAAAAATTAGAAAAAAAAGAAGAATTTTTTTTTTTAATTTTTTATTAGAAATTCCCGTGGGACCATCCCATAAAATTACATGCATATGATCATTATAAAATATGTACATACATATCTACAAAATGTTGTGCTATAAAGAAATTTTATAACAGAAATTAGTATCAGAACGATGAGAACAATAAAATTTTTTAAAATTAAATCAGAATGAATGAATTTTCATTTATTGAAATTCTATTTTTTATATATATACTGTTAGAAATTTAGTTTCATTTTGTTACACAACATAAAGTTTGAATCATAAATAGAAGAATAAGAAGAACAGAATTCTAATACTGATAATTAAAACAAAGCACTAAGGATGCAGAATTTGATTTGGCTGGGCCTATTAAATTCCAGTATCCTAATAAGTCGTTTACAACTCGCACTTGGTACTTACGGATTATGTTGTACAACTTCCCCCAGGATACACAGTAAATGATCTTTCGGATAGTAATACTCCAAATCAAGAAGATCACGTCGAACCTTAAAAAGCGTCTCTCCTCTCAAAGTGAACTAAAGCTGATATGCTCTAGCACTCTCTAATGCTTGCTCTGAATGAATTTCGAATGAACGAAGGAATGCTGGGATTGGTGAGATCATTATAGAAGCCAACACATCCTTTCTAGAGAGTCACATCTTTTTGGAAAGACACCCGTTCGTCCCAAATTGCACATATTCGGCCAAAACAGCTGTGCACATGGATCTTTCTGCACAAATTGAAAGTTGGAACTAATTGCGGATTAAAAAAAAATCTCTGAAAAAAAATTGGTTAATTACCGCTACGTTTAAATTCGAAACAGTGTGACTGTTCGCAAAAGAAAGTTTATTCCGGGGAATAGAAATATAATTTCTTAATTTAGAAATAAATAATTGAATAAATTTTCCTCCAAAAATATAATATTTCATTAAGCCACAAGCCCGGCCCGAACCTGCCTGGCGGGCGGCTCTTGCGGCGCACCGCACGGTGTCAAATCCATAAAGCCCCATATGCTATGGATCAGACCACTTATACATAACTCCTCCCCTTTTAAAAACTGTGGTGTCCAGGGCCAATTTTAAAGAGTCCTAATTTGGGCTTATATTTCCTACCAACTTTTTTTTTTTTCTTCAATGTGGGCAACCTTATCAATCCACATTTTTTTCCTTTGCATTGAAACTTTTTGAGAACAATTTTTCATTCAATTAACTTGGTTTTTGACAATGAATACACTAAATTCCATCTACCATTTAGGAGCATTGAATCTATCATTATTCATTAATTTGTGTACGAAATTTATTAATTAAAATATAATCCCAAATTATTCACACCACAACATACAACCAAACTCTAACATATGCATGTGCTTATCTCTTTAAAGTTTTTCTTAGGAGAATCTATGAACATCTAATACCTACTTTCTTGAAGCCTTTTAGGGTCCACAATTTGAGTTTGGTTCCAAGTATGGTGGGACCAGTCCACACGTGGGTACCCTTCATTCCAAGTCACGCCCCAAAAGGGTCGATATATTACCTGCTTGAACAACCCCACCATTCCATGAAAATGGACACTTTGGGGCCCCTTCCAAAACCAAATTAATTTGGCCATTATTGATACAAAAACACACTAACTGGCGAACGACTTATTCGGATGCTAGTCTTTCTTGCTAGATTTTTAATGAGGGAAGGGAATGTTAACATAAGATTTCGGGACACGAGAAAACAAGATACTCGGAGAATAATTAATACATAAAAACATAAGATTTAATGTGATCACTTCTTATGAGTCACGTTGACGATAGCAGGCAGTTACTTACTTCGTTGCATAAAATTATGAGAATACATTTATAAGATGCAGGCTAGAGTTACGAGTTTTTAGAAAAATAATCAAAAGACACTTAATTCGCATTGCTTGGTCACGTATCGTAGTGGGCTCTAACACTTCGTAACAATGGAAATAATCCTTTTAAAATAATTAAAAGAAAAATTGTGAACGTAATTTTTTTTTCTTTATTTTTTTCTTCTAAAATTCTTTCAAAATTCAAAGTTCAAAAAAACATAACCATTTTTAAAAACTTATATGGTTACCTTAAGTGCGTCAGGGAACATATTAATAATTCAACTTTGAAGATGTGAATTTATGCCGCTTAGTAATGGAATGCAAACTACTATATTTGGGGTGCGAATGATTTATAATTTTAAATATTCTTTAAATATTTAATATTATTTTAAAAGCTTGTCATAAATAAAGCCTTATAAATTATAATTCCTTCATTTGGAAGAGTCATTAGCTTTTGGTTGCATAAAGCCTTTGATTATGTGCTCCAAACATGAGGGGGACAGACAATCATAGAAATATATACATTAATAAATAAACAGACCTTTATTGACATTATCTTTATGCTAACTCAAATCAAAGCGAATAATTAAAAGCAAGGAATATATGCCTATTGGGTCCTTATTTGCGTACTGGGTAAGTAATAAAGGAATTAGGTCAATAATGAAGGTGATTATAATAGACCCAAAGCATCTTAAGTAGCAAAATAAAAAGCATTGGTCCAAGACCATCCAATTCAATGCGAATCTCTTACTTTTTCACCCCAAAAGCAAAGAATATGGTTTCTCTTTCTAGAACCTACTTTCCAAATTCCCTTTTTTTTTTTTCTGTGCAACGCATGTTGAATGGGTAAACTATTGAGGTCTTTTTCCTTTGTCTGTTTTAGTTCTTGCTTTATGGCTTAATTATTAGTTTTTAATAGACCCTAATTGGACCTCTCCTTTTTCTATTTTTTTGCTTAGAAAAAGAAGGATAAAATTAATACACTCCCATTTATAAAAACAAAAACACTTTGGCTTTTTATCTTCATATCCCTTTCAGGAAAAAGAAACAAAAGTATAAATAGGGTGATGAGAGTGGAGCATCAATATTCTAACAGTATAAGGGCTTTATTGTAATTTGTACAATAAAAACAAAAATTAAAATATACTTACGCAATTTAAGTGAAAATCATCACATTTTAAATTAAGGTGCTTTTTGTCGTTTGCCTATGTACTTGGGGATTTGGATCCTCTAAAGTGCGGGGGATTGTGGAGTGGTTCTGGAGTTACAAAATGATATTTTTTGGTCTTGACCATTTTTAAAACGATATCATTTGGTCCTGAAATGTACAAAACGACATCGTTTTGTACATTTTTAAAAAACAATTCACACAATTCGCCAGTCAGAGTAGGCCCATCGGGTAGTTGGTGTCTTTGCAAGTAAGACTTGGTTTTCTAGTGGAACAAACTAATGTCCAAGTCCAATAACTGTTACTTGACTGTTTAAATAATTCTATTATTGATATGCTTGCTCCCATACCTAGATGTCTTGTTATAGTCACAAATAGGCCCATCACAAAAGTGTTCATTGTATTTTGGTTGTCTCTTGTCCCATTTTGGTATACAATTGTCTTAGGAATTTATGGGAACCTAACACATAACACGGATTAAGGACAAGGATGTAGAAAAAAGAAAAAAAAATAAGAATAATGTACACCAAGACATAAAATTATATAAATTGTACATTTACCAGTTGTTTAACTATGGGTAGAGGAATACAAAGTGATTGGAGACCGCCTTACACTAATATATTTATTTAAGATATTACACGTCTTTAGAAAATAAATTTGCCTCGGGGGCAAGCGGCTAACTCATCACATGATTTGTGAGAAGTACTGTCAGCAAGTGAAATTGATATTTCATTCTAAACCTCTTATTATGACCTAAATCAACACTATTTCCATCAGAGTTTTTTTTCCCCTAAGGGCATACAATGGAATGCAAAACATTTTGTTGAGTTTTGGCAATGTTTGACGGTTCCTGCCCCCCCCCCCGCCGCCTTTGTGTTACCATTCCTGAATTGCCTTCACTCCTCTAGGCAAATCAGATATTTCAGCTACAAAGTTAAATCTCCTTTCTTTATTACTATTTTGAGAGGACTTGACTTGTTCCTACCTTTTGTTTTTGGTTTTGCTAGTGACCTGTTCTACCTTTTTTTTTTGTTTTTTTTTGTATACCTAATTTTAAAGTGTTTGTGCATAAAATGGGACCTACAATATCTTTTACAACCCAATATTCTTCTTTTATTTGTTTAATTCCTACCTTTTTAGGTGATAATCTTAAAGTTCTATGCCTTCGTACAACCCAAAATGTATTTGCCTACCTTCCAAATTTGACCAAACATATAAAAAAATGCTACAATACAACATCAACAAATTATTTATTAACTATTGTGTGGGTTGAGATTGCGCCCACGTCATGATTTTTACCGATCAAATCAGTATTTTATAGTTCAATTAGATTAAACATAAATTAACACAAATTCTCATAAGTTATCTGTTGATTCATAATATATCACAAATTTTTCTAAAAAACGTTTATGATTATATCCATAAGAATTCATAAAAGAATCATAAAAATTTATAAATTCACCAAAATATCAATAGAATTCATAACAAATTAATTCATAATAAAATATCTCATAACAATGGCCACAAAAAATCATAACAAATAAATACAAATCATAATCAAACCAATAAAATTTATAAAAGCTTGATCCCACTTTAATTAGTGAGCTCCATGGCAATTAATGTTTTGAAGTGACTAATTTATTATTTAAAGCCACATTTAATTAGGATCATAAAACATGATAGAATATTCGTACAAAATCAATAAAATTTATAAAAGTAAACTTTAATTGGTAAGCTCTATGACAATTAATACTTTGAAGTAAACGATTCATAACATGACCATATTCATATCATAATCAAATTAAAATAATTCATAATCAACCTAATAAAATTTATAAAAATAAGTTAATACTAATTCATACTAATGGCCATAACCATTCATAATGAAACCAAAATATTCATAATAAACCTCAATATATCATAAACTTTTATAATTATATCCATAAGAATTCATAAAAGAATCATAAAAATTTATAAATTCACCAAAATATCAATAGAATTCATAACAAATCAATTTATAACAAATTCCTTCAATAAACAAAATATCTCATAACATGCCACAAAAAATTCATAAAACAAACAACATATAGTTCATAACAAATCAATATGATTCATAAAACAAGTTAACCGGTTGTTCAAGTTGCCATTTAATTATATTAATTTATTCTATCGTTCAGATTAAAATTTTTTCATCTAATATGGCTATTAAATAGTGTGCTAGATACACTCCCAAAATAAAAGTACGTACCACAGCATTTCTCCACCATATAAAATGGATCTCCAAGCTTCAAATTTCACGATCCATGCAAAAATTGGATACATTTTGGGGAATTGAGTGAGAAATAACATTGCCTTCTACATACACATTTCAAACCACAACTATTCCATTACCTTCTCACACGAGAAGTGGGTCTCGCCACACGGAGAATATCAATGTACCTTTTGTGAGAAAAATGTAAACCGAAATTGTGTTTCTATAAATTGTGTACCCAACTTTTCTTGGAAGTCCGAATCTACCCTATTTTTTCAAACCATGGGAAATGGTTATAGTGAAATATCACTTTCATTTAATTAGGTACGATAAACTACTTATCAACAAAAGATAGTTAAAAACAAGAATTGTTAAAGGTATCGTCAACAGTCCATTATTTTAAAACTCCTCACTTTTCTTTCCGTAAATAAAAAAATTATATAATAAATTTTAATGGGACTATAAACGAGTCATAGTTACAATTTTAACGAACATGTTTTTAAACGCCATGTTTAAATTTGATTTATTATTAGTCTCACTAATTTGCAACCAAACTTTTATAAATTATAGATTCGATTACTGATTTATTCAAATTTAATAAATTTCAGAATGCACTTAAGAAACTAATTTGAAACGAAATTTCGAGCTTTTATTCATGGCACAGGCCTAACAACCAGTAAAATTAATAGAGTCGATTACTGATTTATTCAAATTTAATAAATTTCAGAATGCACTTAAGAAACTAATTTGAAACGAAATTTCGAGCTTTTATTCATGGCACAGGCCTAACAACCAGTACGTGGCATAGCTTGCTTATATTATTTTTGGTCAAGAATTTATGATTAAATAGAAACAAAATTACAGCTCCGAACCTAGTGAAAAACACGGCATGGTAGTTCATCCGAACCAAACCCTTGGTCGTAGCTCCCAAACCTTACAATGGAAACTGTTACATATCTTTCATCGATGATTAAACAAAAAAGGAAATGAAAAAGAAAAAGGTTATTTATTTATTTATATTTTTTGTAAGCTCCGCTTTAGTTTAATCATGTCATCATATTCAAGGAACATTAAGGACTAACGTTGCCAAAAAAAGAAAAAAAAGTCCAGTTTGACTTAGTTTTTTTTTATTATAAATTTTTAGCTGTTTGATCAATATTTTATATTTTTATGTTTTTTTACGTAAGAGAGGACTGAAAATGTAGAAATTTTGGCCAAAATTAAAAAGCATAAAATTTAGATTAAACAGTGATTTTTTTTTTATTAAAGATAACAAAAACATAAAAATCAAGCAGCTAAAAAATCTCTAAAAACAATTATGCCAAAAAGTGTTGTCTTTAGTGGATTAGAAAAATAAGCTATTTTTTTTTAAATTGCCCAGAATCTTTGTATTCTGAAATTTATATCCTCGAGAAAAATCAAAAAAATATAAAATTTTGATCAAACACTTAACAAACTTCAATAAAGGCGACGAAAAATTTAAAAACGAATCAGTTTCCATAGCTCAAAAGTGAGTTAATTATTTCACTAACCCCAATTGGTTATTAAAAAATGCAATTGACTATGCCTCGTATTAAAATAAATCACTCATCTCAAGGGCACTTCATAAAGGCAAGAAAAATATTATAGTTAATTAACTAGTAAGCTGTAAACATAGGTTAATGGTGTTATAACAAACAATGCCCAATGTGGTCTACCCATATAATTAAATACTAGAACATAGTTGGAATATATTTTATATTTAAATAAACAGTGCAATTGCATTGGGAACTAGGTTGTCCATAATGGCGGTTTTGGCATAGATATTGAAAAATAAAATATGTTTTAATAGGTATTGGAATATATAGATGGAGGTATTCAGATTCCAGGCAAAATACAAGATTTCCCATGTCATGGTTTGTGGAAAACACAACTGTCTTTTAATTATTCGTGTCCTTTTAATTATAGAACTTGTCATTGAATGGTCATATGCTAATATGTATATATGTAATGTATCTATAATATAAAACAATAGTACATAAGTATCCGTATCTACGGGCACTACGTAAAAAAACAACAACCAACTTTTGGTATGACCGTTAGGTTTTACAATCAAAAATAGATAAGATATCAACGTCAGATAAAAGACACATTGCAGGCATATACGAAAGTACATTATAAACAAATGAGAACAAATAAAACATAATGATTTTTTAAAAAAATGCTAATTGAGAGAAATGGAAAAAAAAAAGGCGGAAAGAAAGAGTGTGATTTTTTGAGGGAGAAAAAATAATCTCAGGTAAATTGATTAACTTCAAATGGATTCAAAGCGTTAAATAGAGAAGATAGTTTTGAGATTCAAAATGAGTTGCGATTTATATTATAAAATTATTTTTTGAGTCGACAAACATATCTTCCACTATCCTATGGTTGAAGTTTATTGAGTTACATTCAACGCTGAGATTTCATATGAGATTATATTTTTGTCCTCCCACAAAAAATACACTTCATTTTTTTCGAAGTGTGGAGCCACATATGGTTTTCTAATGGCCAAAACATCCTGGAAGTTGGCATATTTTTTATCTATTTGATCAATTTTTTATTGGGATCACAAAAGAAAAACTAAAACACCCCTTTATTTTTTCTTTCCCATTACTCCAAATTAATAACACTTTTTAAAAATTATTATAATTTTTAATTTATTCTCCATTTTGTAGCAATGTATCTGATATTTGACGTTTATATTTTATCTATTTTTAGGTTGTAAAACCTTAACGAGTATATCTAAGAGGTGATATTTTTTGAGGGGGCATAGTGCCCGTAAAACACAGGCAATTAATAATATATTATAAGGAAGGAATGAAATCACAATTTAATTAGACTGACTTAGGCTCAGTGTGAATGAAAAGAATTATAAGAAGAAATTGAATTGTGAGTACAGCGTAACAAAATATGTTCCCCCATGTTGAACGGATTGCAGTAAGAATATGCTCCACATTATCTTACTACAGGCTCCGTGGTACCAGTTTTTTGACTGGATTTTTTAAGCTTATAAGTAAAAGCAGTTGTTATTGCTTTTTTTAATATTTTTTAAAAATTATTTTTAGTTAAGTAAAGCCGAAAAAGTAACAAAATCCAAAAAATCTTGACTTTTTTGAAATTAAACTTAAAAAAAAACTTAGGTTTTAAGCATTACCAAACGAAAAAAGCCTTCAAGTTAGAATCACATTTCCTAATTAGGTAAGAATCTTATTCCCCCCACTCACCCACCGAAATTTCTACGTTCATTTTTCTAGGAAATGTTATTTAGAATGTGGTTAAATTAAAAATTTAATAGAAAAAGAAAAAAGAAAAAAGAAAGAGAGAAATTAACGGATTTGACGATTCTAATTTAATATTTTTTTCTCTCGAAATTTTAATCCAAATAAAATCGTACCAGAAATATATAATGGTATTCATTTAAGATATATATTGTTTTAAGGATGTTTATCATCCAAAACATAGGCCCGGATGAGGTGTGCTTTGCGAGGAGGAGTGTACTGTCAAATATATGACCAAATCTAGGTATGGTTGGACAATTTGGAGGAAAAATTTAAGACTGTAATCATTAAATTGCATCAATTCTATACGTTATCCACCAGACAGTTTGGCCATTTCTAAGTTATATATCTTGGACTAATATGCCCTTTTTATTTCATTTCATTTTCTATGGATTGTGATGCATGCACAAAGGTGAGTGAAAATGTTGTAGGTTGTTATTAGTTTAGTTCTGAATGGGTTATGTCATAATTAATTAATAATATTTCTACATAATATTTATAATTATTCATAATAGACTATAATTATTATAATCAAAAATAATAAAAATTTGTAAAAGTAAAAAGTTTAATTTAGGGGTTACACGGCAATTAATGATTGAAGTGGACTAATTCATATCGAGTCACATTAATTCATAACATACCCAGAACAGTCATAATCAAACCAAACCAATTCATAATCAAATCAATAAATGCCCCGAAAAATAACTTTGTTGGTGGACTCCCCAGCAATTAATGCCGTTTGAAGGAGACTAATTCAGTATTTGAAAACCACACTAAATCTTAATAATGGTCATAACCATTCACAACAAAACTAATAAAATTCATAAAATATTTACACACATTCTCATAAAATTAATTTTTAATTCATACATAACCATAATTTTCATAAAATATTTATGAGTACATCAATTAAATTCATAAAAGAATCATAAAGATTCATAAAATTTACCAAACATACAATAGAATTCCCACTAAATCAATTCATAACAAATATCTCTAACAATACTACAAAAATTCAAATAAAAACAATACCGTTCATCAACAAGATTAACTACTATTAAAGTTATTATTATTATTATTAATTTATTTAAAGGTTCATAGTAAAAGTTTTTCTCTAAGGACATATTAAATAGGATGTTGCATCATACACCTAACTAAAGAGTGTGTATACCTATAGTTTTTTCTATTTTATTTTTATTATTTATTTAGGAACTGAAACTTGTTAGTTGATACACATATTATTTGAAAATATTTTTTTAAATAGTTACTATATGTTATCTAAATACACCATGATTGTGTGGGGTGTAGGTTTAGAAAATGAGAGACAGAAAACCGAGAATAGACCCATACGATGGTCCTAACGGTTTTGTTGCAGGTGGCTATAGTCATTACCAGTTTGGTAATTAAGACCTAGTTGTGACACAGAACAGTGAAACGTCTGTTGTAGTTGTTTTTAAAATGGCTCTCTGACGGTCAGTAGATGAATAGAACGTATGTAGGGAGAGAGTGTGTTATATATTCTTAGGACCAAAACTTCTCCTCCTTTTAGAGAGAAATAAAGACTGACTTTATATTGGGAACACTCGCGGGCGTACCTTTGCCGCTAACCTATCTTGTCATAACAGACTGCAGTCTGCAGCGCGTTTTGTACTCGCTGACCATTGTTGTCCAGAGTATGTGGGCTGACCCAACCATGCTCTTATGGCCTGGATGGTAGCTTGTCTCATGCTGCTACGTCTCAATGCGGGATAAGGGCTCTCAGAAGACGTTTCCCACGACGTACAAGTACTTTCTGTCCCCTGACATTCCTCGGGATCGCCGCCGACCTTTGCCTCTTGTCTAAGTTCTAGCGTGGTTATTCCACCAAACTTGCTTAGAGACAACTCGGAAGTAACGATGGCTTTAACTCGGACAATGTCTACATTCGGTAATATCTGCATCGAGCTTCGGCGCAGAGAACCACCGAGCTTGCTTGATAGCGATAGCTCGGTGGAGGACCCTACTCTAGCAATGTCATAATCTACATCATATTATTTTGTCCCGTTACAACTTGTCTCTTTGGGAATCGTAAGTGTATTCTTATAATATTTTCGGTTAACCAGTTAGATGAGGGTTTTAAATTTAGAATAATTTGTTCTTAGAATTAAAAATCTCGAGAACCCACAGATAAAAATATGACACAGAATGCCTATTTAAAACTATTAAATATATACATTTCACATATTTTACCAAAAAATGTATAATTTTTTTTACTTAAAAAATGTAATTTAATAGAGGAAAAAAAAACCAGTAACAACTACAGTTTAGACGCGCGATTCGGCCAGGATAGTCATTTTAGTGCTGATGACGGAGAATGATAATTAGTTTTTTATTGGTATATAGTTTTTGTATTTTGTGGTATTATATACTAAAGATTCATGATCTCCATCGAACAGGTCGGGAGGTAAGGGATCATGATCCTGTGGTATGCGCGTATTCGGGGAAGAAAAAATATCGGTAAGCGAAAACGGAGGGTGGTGAAATTTTTTCAAAATGTGGAGGAAAAATGAGACGGACCGATCGATTACCCCGTCACGATCATGTTGTCCAGGCTCACCTTTTGTTAGGGTTGTTTGTTTGTTTGTTAGTTTGGGGAGAGACGTGACAGCGTTGGGCAAAAAATCAAAAAGGCATTGGCCATTTCGATTCAGTGAGGAGGCCACACTCCATGCGAGTATTACCTCCTTTTGCAGAGCTAAGGGTCACAAGTTTTTAATTGGATAAGAGCCAAACACTGCATTACGAGCCATGCAAAAGGT
>VIGQ01000938.1:45000-47500 GCA_009663005.1 Actinidia chinensis
CCCAACATGTTCGCCAAAGGTGAATAATAGTGCAAACTTGATGGGTTTGGCAAAAACAATCAATGACTGACCAAAATATACAAGATAGAAAAAATGTCAAATGGGCATACACTATGGAATACAGTAGGTCTGCAATTGACATTCAGCAACAGATTTATGCATGAAATTGTATTATATCACGTAGCTACTACACAGTTCAAATGTTAAACCAAAACAATAACAGTCTTTATCTTTATCCAAAAGTAAGTAAAATGTCATCAATTAAAAAGGAAGAGGACATCTTCTTATATTTTATGGTTGTCTGGAGAGAGAGAGAATTTAGAAATAACTTCTTATTCCTGGCAGAGAAAGAATCATTAAGATACTATGGTTTGAACAACTGCACTCAGTAACCAGACAAAAATTCTTCTTCAAACAAGTTTAACCACCACAGAAATGAAGAAAAATGACCAAACAAAATTTTATTATACATTCTACAAATGCAGGTGAAAAGTATACCAATGTTTTTAAATATATAAAACAAGAAACAAATCAGTTTCACGCTACAGAATCGGTTGTGGTAGAAATCTGGAAGTGAGAAACTAACAGTCAGAATTGCTCCTGTAATGTCAGTACTGGACATCGGCTAGGATATGGGGAACCTGCGTAAGCAAAGGAACAAACGTTTACCCTGCCGGGATGAGGCCGCTCAAACCCCTTCGAGTGGGAATCAGAATAAGGCGAAGATAAGCTAGGTAAGTCAAAAATACTAGAGCTCTCAGAATGAATAAAAAGGGTTTTGGCATACCTTTGAATGATGGGGGAGCGACGTTTTATAGTTGGAGAAAGGGAGGCCTTTGTAGAAAAGTACGTGCCGTGAATCCTCCACCGGCTAAGTATGGAAGGAGATCCTGCTAATATCGGAGAAAATATAGGAGACTACCTGTGGAGAACAAAATGCAATTATAAGCGATGTGATGGAGAAGGAGTATTACGAAGCTAGACGTCTTGTAGAGGAATCCTCGGACAACAGTGATCACTTTGGCTTTGTGTGGAGAGCTCGTCGAAGCCGAGCTCTGAGTCATATCTATGGTGGGGGCCGAGGTGGAGAATGGAACAACAGTGCAATGGCGAGGTGAACATCTAGATAATTTTATCCCTCATAAGTAGCCCCCCTACTCGAGCTGCCGAGATGAAAACTTGAAATCTTCGAGTAGCCAAAATAGTAGCTCAGTATGATGACGTCAGCAGTGGGACACGACGAATGAGAGCATTATGGGACCAGAGTGAGGCGGGACCTTATTTTGGCGGAACAACAGTTTTTATTTCGGTACCCAAAAGGTCACGTGATATAGAAAGTTGATTCTAACATATCTCAGCCCTTGGTGTTTCTTAATAAATAGGGGGTCCCCCATTCATTTGTACTCTTTTGCTCTGTTATCAAATTGTTGTCATTGTTTCTGACGTTCACCTCGCCCTCTTTAGCTCGCCGTCCGTTTTCTCTTTCTCAACTCAGAGCTTAAGTACCAATATCTCATTCCTTTTTCTATTTCGTTTCTATAGTGTATGTTCGTAGAACTTGACTTAGGGAGAGTTAGATAATTCCCTACCATCTTGGGTGTTTGAACATCTAGAAGAGAGATCATACATGACGGACGAGGTTACCAACTCCCATCTTCCCCTAGGACTATCCTAGGGCCCTAAAATTCTGAGAACTCTCCTCGCGGACAAAACTTCTTTTCTTTTTTGTCACGGGAACACTCAAGGTTGTAATCGTATTTCTCTCGAAAAGGGTCAATGTTATACTCAGGACGACTTAGTGGCCCTGAGGGAAACATATCCTTTCCGGCCGGGATCCGGCCAGGATCCCTGCCGAGGCGAGACCATATTGTCTACTGGCACAGCGAGGTAGCTTTTACGAAGCACTTTTTCCGCCGGCTGAGGGCTTCCAATTCACCCCACCATCAGGAGAATCTAAACTTTTACAACATTTGCCCTGCCCATTTTCTCCCAACGCCATGGCGAAGGTCGTCTGCGTGCCTGGTGATATGGCAATTTTACAAGCGCGTCCTATCCCTTAACGAATTCAGAGTTATATAGCCTGTTCAAGAGCTCGAAGCCAGACTCGGGGGGGCTCTACTTTAGGCGAAGTTTGGTAAGATTTGATCAAAAAAAAAAAAAAAAAAAAAAAAAACAAAAACCCACCCAACAAAAATGGGGTCCCCTAGCCACCGTCAAGGGTTGGAAGAGGAGATTGTTTATATCAGAGGAAAGACGATGGGAGTTCTTCCGAATCTAGCTCGGGTGAAGGAGTCCCACGATTCCAAGAAAATGGGGCACCCCAAGTCACTCAGGTTTCACATTTTTGTTCATTTTACTTAAAGTACAATACCTGCCCCAAACTAACAAATCTTAATTATCTAGGCCAAAATTGCCCAACAAGTGCTCATCCTGACCGAAACATCGAAGATCTGAGGACAGGAGGGTTTTCAAAAAAATAGGCCGAGAGGATTACTTCAAT
>VIGQ01000938.1:52500-55000 GCA_009663005.1 Actinidia chinensis
AACCCGTTCAACATGATAGAACGAATCATATAGAGATGATAGCCAATTTCATCAAGGAGAAGTGAGCGAAGGGTGATTTGTATGCCATTGGTGAAATCCGAGGGATCAATAGCGACATTTTCACAAAAGGGCTCAGCCCAGTAGAGTTTCACCCATGTGTTCAAGTTGGGCATGACTCGATATCTTCGCACCAACTTGAGGGGGAGTGTTTAAGTTGTGGGTGTAACTGTAATTTGTGTAAATTAAGTGGTTATGTTATTTCACTCATGTAATTAGGTTATAGTTATGGGGTTATTGTATAATTTTTTCTTTTTTCTCTTGTCATATATTTTAAGTAATGAGAAGGACAACCTAATTCTGTTTGCCTCACAATCAAACTTTACAATTCTATCTCGACCTTCATCAGTTTGATATCAATCTTAGGGGCAAAGGTCAGGCCTTCATTCCTTAATTGGGAGCCGCAGCCGAACTTCAGTTCGAGCTCAAGCTCGGAAGCTATGTTAGAAATTATGGCTCCCTCCGAGCTCAGATAGGATGAGTACAGTTGTATTCTTTTCAAGTGTTTCACCTCTTCTCTGTTATGATGTCGGTATTCGTTTGCAGGGATGTCAAAAAAAAATTTTTGAAGAAGCTCGCCCAGAAGTGGAGGAGGTCAAGGGGTGAGCCTCGGTGACCACAAAATCCACTCCTGCCATGAAGGGAAGTGATCATTGGGAGAAAGCGCCTGAGGGAGGGCTTCAAACGTCTCGCCCAGTGAGGCGAAGTCGAAGGGGAAAGAGGGCCCTGCACCCGCCTGCAGCCAGAGAAGGCTAAATCGGCCCGACATCAAGCGCGTCGGAGACCAAAGGAAGCCAAAACAGCATTGGCTCCCGGGGATGGCACATCGACCAAACCCTGGTACGCTCTGGGTCCGGAGCCTCTATGCTGGGGAGTGCCTCCGGGCTGAAAAGATTCTGTTGGGGGTTTAATTCTTCCCGCCGACAGGAGAAGGTGGCAAGCCTCTCCCATGCTGGACCAGGTGGTTATCCAAGTTCTTCAAATTGTCGGTCAGGTATCCGTCATTTTCATCATCGGCTTTTGTTTCTATACTTTTGTTGTTTAAGGCGTTCATAGAAACTGTTGTAGCAGGCGGTTGTGCTTGGATCTTCCCTCGCCGTGCGAGCAGGGACATAGGAACGAAGCCAAGTCCAGACGCCCGAGACAGAGTCGACCGAGATGGAGATGGTCGAGCTCAAAAAAACGAACCAGAAAGAGTTGGAAGACTTATGGACGAGTTGGAGAATTAGAGAAAAGCCGCCGAGGAGCGTAAGGGAATTCGATGCTTTTTTAAAATCATCTTCTACCACACAAAAAAAATACAACAAAGTAAAAATTGTGATATCGAGCCATAGCATAAAGCAATAAATATTCATTTTACTGCCAAAAAATCTATTTAAGGATGCTGAGAAAGTGACCAATGCAAATAGCCACAAACTTAAAATTGGAGTTCGTAGGAGCTTTTACCCTGCCAGTCATGACAGCAATAGATGCATATCATTTTTTAAGAAAATTTGCAGTAAAAACATCAAGATCTTGCTGTATAAATAGTTTGTACTTTAAAACCAAAAGGGGCAATGAAGTTTTAAAAAGGTTGATCAGCTAATCACAGATCGTTTACACTTGGATTACTACGGACGTAGCCCTGGTTTTTATAATACTTAATGTCATATCAATAGTTAATTGTGTTTGCCATCGGATTCAACCAGATATCCCTATATATCCCCCATCCCTAGCCAAGAGTAGACCTCGGAGATTGCCCGTTTTAATAAAAATTAAGGTGGTTTGCCAATAACTACCTGAGCAAATTTCTCTTTGTGCGTGATTCGTGACACCTGTAAAAGAGCTTTTTCAAGACCATATAATCTCCATATGCGCCAGTTAGGGGTTTTACCAAATCTTATATTAGGCTAGATCAGATGGGGATTGGGGCATTACAATTATTCATCAAATTTAAATTTGATGAAAAAAAAGGGCTTAAAAGGGAGGCTCCTATCCTTCCATCAACTCGTATCAAATCAAGAGAGAATCAATCCTTCATCAATCATGGATGATCAAGACTTCCCCTAACCATCAACTTCTTACTCAATTTTGAGGAAACTTTTTAAAAAAAGGAGTGTAAAAGAATTTTTAGAGAAAAGTTGGAGTTATGGAGAATATTTTGATGTAAAAAAATAGAGAAAATGGAATGCACCATATCAATTAAGTCTTTTAACACAAAAATTATTAATTTTTTTTTTTTAAAAAAAAAAGAGCGAGGATGAAAGATGGTTGTAAGTGAGGTCCCCATATAGAACGTTCATTAGATTGATTCTTTTTTGCACCTTAGATAGTATGAAACCCAGTGAAGTAAGCTTTACGATGCTACCCAAAAGAAAGAAACCCAATGAGAACAGGAATGAGACATTTTTACAAGAAAAACTACAAAAAATAATGGTATTCAAATAGGTCATACCAGAAACTG
>VIGQ01000938.1:72500-75000 GCA_009663005.1 Actinidia chinensis
AAACAACGTAAATTCTTCTCCATACCGCCCACTGAGGCCAATGCTACCCGGTCACAAATTTAAAATCAACATCTTGAACTTCATAACATGCCCGCAGTTTCTTCTTCCAAAGAAGCTGAGGTATGTCATCGCAAACCACCTCCTCAGACCCCCTGAAGTTGCATTTTTATTGATAATGACATCTTATTCTTGAGCATAGTTTCCGTCGTGAAGAAATCACATTCACCCTCAAAGGAAAAGAATTAGGCCTGATCAGTCTGTCGACTAATTAACTAAGAATTGGTTACTTCACACCCCTCGCTCCAACTTGGAACCAGCCAATCCCACACAACGCCATTGGAAATATGAACACATCCCTACAATAACAACATTCACGGTAAGACTGATAATACATATGTAAAATTATATGTCTGTACCAATACATAATGTTAGCTAGATTAAAAGGTAATGATTTTCATTACTTCCATTTTCTTGAATTGCACATCCCTTTCTTTTCTTTATTAGGTGAATTTACTCAATACCCGCTTTTACACTGCATAGAAGGGCTGGGGCTTGTAAAAATCACTAGCCAACTTAAATTGAAAGCTAAGAATCACAGGAGAAGTCAAAATATCACAAGAGCTGCACAAAAACCATTTTTTGTTTCCATATTTTTGAATTCTGCTAATGAAGCTGTGCTGCAAACAGCGGGCAAACTTCGAAGACTAAAAAGATCTATAAGCTGCAATATAATCGAGTAAGCTCTTATAAATGAGTAAACTCATTGAACTCAAGGAGTTTTTGTAACCTAAAGCAGGACTCGCCCGAAAACATAAATCAAAAAAAGTTCTTCGGTTTCTTGTCTTCCTGCGCTTTCTGAGCACGCAAACCGAAGAAATCAAACCCCTTCCCGTTAAAAAATTAACAAAGAATGAAATCTCGAGTTTGTTTTCCAACCCTGTTTGGATCGTTAAACAGATAAATTGTGCAAAACAATACCAGTTGATGTTTTACAGACTTAGGAAAGTTGAAGATTTTTGCTTCCCTTTCCTGCATTTTCTCGGGAACCAAACATGATGAAATTTCTAGGAGAGAGAGAATAATTACAGGACTAGAAGGTCGTTGACTGCTAAATTGGCCTAGTACAATGAGAAAATGGAGATGGATTCAAGGACAGGGATATATAGGCAGATACCAAATGGAGGAAGAAGCGTGTGAGGGTTGCGTGAGGGAGGACGCTGGAAACGTTTCGCCATGAGTCTCTCGGCATGCTACGTTCCGCCCCTCTCCTCCCAAAATATCTCTCTCTCTAACCCCTCCCTCCCTCTTCAATGGTGGGACCGAGTTCCGAGGCTGAGTTTGGTATTACTTAAGGCGGTTTGGCTACAGGATAGAAAAAAAAACTTTTCCCCCGATAAGTTTTTCACTGACGTTGGGCTGCGAATATGGAAGCGATTAATTTATGCCGAATATTTATATCCCCGAAATGGATAGAGGCGAGATAAATTTTGAGTGACCCACATCCTAATTGGGGATAAGAAAAAAAAATTATATAAAAAAATCCAAAATGTATAATTTTTTGTATATATAAAGAGAAATAACATATATATTTTTAATATCTAAATATTGTATATTTTGTTTCTCTATAATATTTTATTTCTTATACCCAATCCTTATCATCCATTATAAAAAGTATCCAAACAAAAAATTAAAAGTTCTACTCCAAAATTTATTCTCTTTAAAAATTTATCTCCCTTTTAAAAGTTATCCCCTCTCATATTCTCCAGCCAAAATAAGCCCTAAACGAAAGTTTGACTGCAAACGGAACAGGAATTTCCCGGCAACTTTGTTTTATCAACTTTCCCAGAAGTAGCATACACTTTTTGTTTTTGTTTTTGTTTGAGTAATAAAATAAGGGATGTTAGTGCATCTCCATGTTTTTTTTATAGAATAATAATTTTAAACCACCAAATTTTCGCTTAGGGTGGTAATTTAAATCTACCAACTCCACACAAACCTCTATATTTTAGCTCTCAACTTAATGATATATTATATTTTTTATTATACAAAAACTTATAAATTTTTTGGAGAGACGGAAGAGAAGAGGCATATAAAAAAATTGTTAAAATAATAGATAGGAGATGAATCCCTTATTAATGTGCCATCTTTTTATAAATGCACTTCACTTTTTGTTTTAGTAGATAAAGTTAACTCTTAATACTTTTATCGAAAATTATAATTACTCAATATATATTTTATTTTAGTTCTTCTTCTAATTGGAGGGCAGTTAGGCCATTTTATGAAAAAAATTATAATACGGACAAAAAGCGTTGTATTTGGGAAAAAGAAAGGAGTGCAAATATTATCACATAAATTAATTTTGATTATGTGAATTATTTAAATTTTTCAAAGATAGAATATTTTAATTGTTGTTTGAATTAAAAAAGGAGTGTGTTTGAGTAATTAAAAAAATGAACTCCTTATATTAAAAAATAAACAAAGAGGGAGTTAAAGTTAGGAG
>VIGQ01000938.1:80000-87500 GCA_009663005.1 Actinidia chinensis
TTTAAAGCAAAAAGCAAGCACAGTTACAATTCTTTTTCTTCATAGCCTGCATCAACTGATGAAGAGCAACCATAAAGAGACCTACTCTGACTTTGTGTCAATCTTTGTATGCCTTAATAGTGATGGCATGGGCCGGTCCCCTCACACGATGTGGTCAACGGCCTGCTCTCCTGTCCTCTATCAGCACGAAAGAAGAAGGATAATGATTATGCATCTAATATTACCAAAACGTAACAAGCAAACAACAAAATAGCAATATGAAAATACAAGTAAAACAGAATATATAAATACAATTATTTTTGGGTGATAAATATTTACATCCGCACCCCAAAAACAAAACTGGAACTTTATCCAGTAACGATGATTATCAATGTCAATTGTGGAGAAGCAAAAACAGTAGCTTTTAATTTTTTACTAATAATTGCAGACAAGACTCATCTAGCTTATAAGAACTAGTCTATTTCTCTACTTTCTTTTTAGAACTACGGTGGTGTCTATTCTGCCCATTACAACAAAGTAATCACATCAACATGCCTTAATGTCTACAAAAGCATGAGGCCAGATTTGCACAGTACACATAAAAGGGCACCCCGTTGCACAGGCTCCCACCACTATGGGGTATAGGGAGAGTCGGTCCAATACAGAAAGTTAGAACAAACAACACAGAACATAAACAAGCATGTGTCTTTTTTCCTTTTGGTGCTAAGTAACACTAATTCAACGAGTCCAATCTGGTAAATAGATCACCAATTGTTGTGATGGATAATTACAGGACTTGATTTTTGAACAACAACTAGTGCAAATTGAAATGAATCTTTTATTTCGCTTGCTTGCTTTTGCTCTCGCTTTTTTTATGCATCCTAATATAGTCAGGTGCAATATGTAGCACACAATAGATGACACTGCAAACTACGAGTCTAAAGGCAAAGCATCAATGCATCATCACGAAAAGATACTCAAAAAAAAATAAACTTTCCAGATCAAGGACAGACTCATGATAAAAACTTGCGTAAAGAGCCATAATTTGCAAGGAATGACTGCATGTTTGCATGAATTCAGACTCCCAAGCACCTAGAATTATTCCTGCATTCTGTTCAAAGGTCTTTTGCAACACAAACAACTCAGCTGAAAAAGGAAATAATTGTTTTTCTTTCTTGAAAAACAATACCTACTCACTTCAGAACTAAGCACTAACGGAAAGCTATTTGACCGACAGGAGCAATTGTGATGATGGAAAGAGACAAACAGAAGAAAAAAAATGGGGCTAGGATTCTGGTATGGTCACCATGCTTAAACGATGTGGACCCACAAAGAAATTTCGAAGCTTACTAGGGTGAATTGAGAATTTGAGGACATCTTAGAGAAATAAGACATTCCAACGGTACATTAGTGTCTGATCTTTTGGAAGATCCGACATTGCAGCAGAAAATAGCTCAACCCGTTCGGTCTCCATTTGTGAAGCTTCTTGAAGTTTTAATATGTGGACGAAATTAGCCTTGAACCAGTGTGCCTTTGTCTTGGAGTAGGTTTTGGTGGAAAAAAAAACCCCTAGAGGAGTTGCATGATTAAAAGTATCTGGATTGGTGCCCTATACCAATAAAACACAAAAAGTGCAACATACAATAAATAAATAAAGAATCATGAAAGACAAACAGGAAATGTAATTAAACAAAAAGGAAGTGCAATAGGTTAATTCTGTGGTGTTGGAGAGGTCATTGGAACACACAACATTGGCCTGTAACATAAACAGATAGATGGACACATGATCCTTGTGTAATAACTCTATTAGGGTTTTTAAAACTGTGCTTAAAATCAAAAGAGGAATTCTGATCCACAAAAAGAGAGAGAGAGGAGAGATTTACCTGTGATAAGCACAATACGAAACCATTGTTTAATTTGTTCCCATTTTTTTCCAAGCAATGCAACTGAACTCGAAAGGTCATATACATTAACAAAAGACCACCATAAGGGCCAAAACTAAATGCAGGAACTGATCAGCTTACATAAAACTAAATTATAAAGGTATAAGAGAAATGACAGAAATCCGTTATGCCACATGACATGTAGTTTTCCACTAGTTCATGGGCTGGATACAACCAATCAAATTTCATTTACCGGGCAATAAATAGTTCTTGTTTGTGCGTCCAAAATATGTGACTCTCACATGCTAATCGATGCGCATGTGCATTTGCAACGCTTGGCATTAGAGTATAACAATTATGTCACAAACAATTAAAGTGATATTAAAATATAGTAGTAACACACCAAAAAATAAGTTCTTTCACATTTTAAGCCAATTAATATCATTGCAGTCCAACCAATGAAGAGACATTCTTACAAGCAAGTCACTCAAACATGTCAAAATGTCAAAAGCTGACATCGACAGAAATGTATATACATAATTAATAAACTCACCCCATACGATACCCAGCCCTTGATGACACACATTGCATGAGAAATAAGTGGAACACTTGCTAACACGGTGGCGAGGGAACCGTGAATTTGCTTACAGATTACACAGATCGACATTCATAGAAACAAGATACAGTTTAGATTCCAACAATAATGATGCATGCACTCACAAATTTCTATCCATTAGCATGCTGAAAATTCAAAGTAAAAACGTGATTCAAATGCCTTGCATTTAGTAGTCCACACTACAACAAAAGGAAAAACGTTAGAATAAATCACAAATGATCACAGCCTGTGCTGATAGCTATCCTATTACTGTCTTATTTATTATGCCATAAAATCATTGTATAACTCTATAAAGACTGGTCTTTTACAAGCCAACTGAGAAAAAACATGTGTGCACTGGAATTTTTCCATTGAACATCATGGAAGAATGTGTCTTCCATTGTTATTGGTCGCTGACAGATCAGATGGTGTTAATATATACAATAACATTACTCACAAGATGCATATAAACTTGCCAAAGGTTGTGGCGCAACAAAAATAAAGCAGTAATTCTACCTTTGAAGATATAAACAGAGGTACCTTTAAAGAAGTAAGTAAATTAGTCTACCTTACAAAAGAATTTGATGGAATTCTCAAGATTCCAACAGCAGGTTCCATCTTTTCATCGCTTGAAAAAAGAAACTCAGGTTGAAACCAGCACAAAGTAACATGAACCCACAAACGGAATCAACATCACGGTTAGGTTCAGTGACCACCCTCCGGGAAAGGGAAAGAAACCAACATTAAAGATAAAGAAACAAATCACCCAAACTTCGACGTATTATGTATTCTCTTGATGAATTATGAAATCCAGAAGCCACTGATGAAAGAGCAAAGGAATCTTCCTGAACAGGACAGCCACCATCGTTAAAAGAAACCAATCACCCATGCTAGCAATACACATATGAAAAGATGCATGTGGTACAAGAAAATAATTCATGTTGAAACGAACGGCTTTGGCACTAATAATAGTGAGATTAATCCTAGGTTTTTTAAACATGGTTTCTTTCTTAATTACTTTTGTAAAGTAATATAGACTACAAAAACAATACCCCACACCGCACTTACCTGAGTACCCACAAAACTCTCCCTATTTTGAGAGAAAGTCGTTGAAATGTGATAAAAGAGCGGTGAGAAAATCATGCTAACTAGGACAAAACATCCTTCAGATAAGCATTTTACACAAGTAAGAGTATTCAACAGAAAGTTTCACATAAGCCACTGAACACACCAGCTCAATATTTCAATTTGTATGAAAGATTCCTAATGGCTTTCTAATGGGAGGAGGAGAAAAGAAGCCACCAATTAAAACATTCATGACACATGTGATTAATGCTGTCGTCCAAAGACCATACCTTTTACAGGACAGACAGAGGCAAACCACTCCCGCTTGATTTCAGGAGTCTCGCCATGCTCGGCCAAAACCACGAAGTGGAAATCTTTAAACATTTCTTGCTCCATAACATTCTTGGTGGACACTAGTTGGCATCTGAATGAAGAGACAATATCATCAGTGTTTTTCATATGCTCAGATAGCCAGAGTATTGTAAGATTTAGTATGTTTTTAAGGGCACAACTAATTTTTTGCCTTTAATTGCCAGACATACTTGCAGGAATCAAGCTGCTGATAGGATGATGTGAAGAAAAGTTAACGCTTGTACGTCTCAAGTAAGCAAATATACGAGCAGATATAATTAAAATAAAGAGAGATGTTCAAAGGAAAATCCATTCAGTTTGTTCAACAACGAAATGTCATCAGATGCTAGATTGCTAGGAAATAAGCCCACAAACTGGATGGCCCAGATAGCAGATCAGACTGTTTTTTTTTTTCATGCTTCGTTACTGATATGGACCATCCAGCTATTGGCTTTGGATGATGTGTCTGAGTAATATCGGCAAACATTGTTGTTGCGGCCAAGGTTATCATGTGCATTAGGACGAGGCCTTATGACAAAAACCTGATGCATATAATAATTTTGTTGTAGTCCCAATCTTCAACCCATCTACATACAGCACAGCGTTCAGTTTGTCCACTTGGCATAAACAGTTTTTCATATTTTTCTGTGAAATCAAATACTCTAAAGTAGTTCTCTGGTGCTAGCAGGAGTGCCAAACAAGGGGACCTCAATAACAAATGCACAATTACATGCTTAGAAGATCAGTATACCTCGCAAAAAATCAAGTAACTTCTGTTTTCGTACTTTCATTGAAGGGCGTTAAAGAGAATTAACGGAAACTACAGCCGTTTCATGATACTCTGCTATCTTCAGCATCTGGGCGAAACCAAATGAGATTCAATTACATAGTTGCAATTTCATTTAAGAAGGTCATGACAGTCAAAGATCTATAAGTGAAGCATCTTTCAGCCTAATACTGCCATGTCAGATAATTTTCCAGTGACGGTGAATAAAAAGGCATAATATAAAATATATGTTCCAGAATGTGAGGACCAGCAGTTTCATATTTTCATTTTTTACCTTTTATTTTGCGCTTTGTTGTTGTTGTGTTTGTTGTTGTTGTTGTGTGTGGTGGTGTGTGGTGGTGGGGGGTGGGGTGTGGGTGTGTTGTGTGGTGGGGGGTGGGGGGGGGGGCATGTTGCAGTACAAATGCACACAATAAGCACCGGCCGGTCATGAAGTGAAGAGAAGTGGGATTCTCTTAAATATGTTACTGTTTAGAAATACTGAATTATTACTATGAAGATCAAAAAACAAGGACTATTACCACAACAAAGTTTACACGGACTCGGTAATGGATAAGGAGTGGTGTTTCTAGGTGATGGAGTTCCATCTATCATTACTAGTAGTATTACATGACATAGATGTTAAAATCAAGCAATGTACTTGAAATTAGAGGGATTTAGTGGAAAGGGGGAATTATTTTCCCCTCCACGCGCCATGGTAGAAAATTTTCTTTACTATCAAATGTGAGCTTTGTCGTTCTTCAGATATACACAAAAACAAGGATCCAAGTTTCTACTTCAAATACAGGGTTGGATAACATATCCATGCCCTTGCCATTGTCCACACGCGGGGGTGGGGGGTGAGGGGACATCTAGAGTCTATGCAACACTGACCGGTAGACCCAAATGAAGAGAGTTAATACTCATTTAAAATGAAGTTTGGGATAAGAAAAAAACCAAAAAGAAATTAAGGAAAAAATAGACTTGAATTCCTATAGCCATCTTACTTGGGTTATGAGTTAGCTTGAGTTATTCTTCATAGTGAAAATATGAATAAAAGCACCACCATACCATTGGTAGCCATCATATGCATATGAGTGCATGCTACATGTATAATCTATGTATAACGAGTTTGAACTTGATCCAGAGGTTTCCCGGAACTCTAACCAAACAGCCAACAAGGTTCGTGGGGACTCACCTTACCAACGCCTATATGGGTTACTACCACAAGAGTTAGAACTGGTTGAAATGTTATTAAATCAACTTAACTTTTCACCAAAAGGAAGGAGAGGAACGACCTAAATATCTTGGTTCACATTATAATCTCACGTTTCCATTTTTTTGTAAGAACTATGAATGCAAAATTTTTATTGCTGCTAATTACATATATTGACATGTCCCCTTCCAATCCGTATGCTTTAGCTCGCATGGCAACTCCTTTGATACAGCGCTTGAACTTCTACTGCTTAATTTGCAGATCAGGAGACACTATGCTCAAATAAATAAAGATAGATATATGTACAGAATGCTGAATACAAGTCTCAGTGAAAAGACATTCTTTGTGAATACTCAAATGCCTAAAATGAAATTGGCATTCAAGAAAAAAAAATCTGTTTTCATTTGCAATGCATTTTACTTAAGAATGAACAATTCATCTTTATCAACGGTTTCAATATGGAACCTACATACATGCAAGCACATCATACACAAGACATATCTATATAAATGAAAATGTAGAGGAAAAAAAATATATCCAAGAAACACAAATCGGTTTCAAGTCCAACCATTGTTCCAGTGCTAACATGGAACCTTTCAACTCTGACACTGGTCTTCAATTTTTCTTCCCTTTGGAACCGGTGGGTGCCGTTCCCATTCAACTGAGTGCTTGCCTTTTCTGTCCCCAGATCCACATTTGGGGGCCCGCAAAAAGAAAAAAAAACCAAAAAAAAAACTCTGCCATCAGAAGGAGAGAGAATAAAAAAGGATATACTTGTTTTTAAGACATGGACTTGAGGGTCGAGACCAATAATATCAGGTGAGAATATAGATAGAAATCATCTGGTCCTCTCTGTTGTTATTGAGGCCCTAACATAACATGTAATCTACGTAAAATAACACAAGGACGCAAGAGAAGGAAAGAAAGCATTTTTCTCAATTGAAGCCTGGAATTTGTGTGCACCCTGTGCAGCTAGAAGCCTTCAGAACTAGACACTAAAAATGATTTCGTTTTATTTTCTGTTTTGGGCGTTGTCCGGTTTTATTCACACAGAAGACAAGAAACATTTCATATATAGTTATCAAGTATACAACTCCAGATTCATGAGAATCAGATATTGAATGCTTACCAATTAAGGCTTGGAAAATAATACGCTTCCACAACCCGAGCAGATCACTGTAACCTTGTCAGCAGCATATTTTTTGTTTTTGTCTGCACAAATCTATACCATCATAATAGGAAGAAGTAACATGTCAATTGGTTCCTCATACTCATAAGCAGTAGCAGATAGATAATAAAGGCTTACTTGACTTTTGGCAGCACAGCAGTTTTCTGAATCTGATATTCAAATTGACTTGCTCTGCATTTCAGGGCAGTATAATCATTGGCCCCCTATCCCTGGAAATCAACGCATTAAGTCATCCTTCATGTCACTTCGACCACAAAGAGAATAAGATTGTTATAGAGCACGCTGAAGCGTACCTTGGGAAACTGCTAGACATTTGCACCTCTGCTGCACCCAACTTTTACAACTACCACAGCTGTACCTATTCAATGAAACATTTCCAAATACTGAACGGGTTAACGATACAACGTTATCCTTCACAAAGAATGCAACACCAAAAACAGTTAACATAAGTACAAA
>VIGQ01000938.1:100000-102500 GCA_009663005.1 Actinidia chinensis
CAGTATCCGTTTAATACTGTTTTTAAATTAATTAATAAATTTAACACATAAAATAGTACTCATTTATCTTGATATAAATTGATATTGATCAGTGTTGATTGTACTGATCAACGTAATTTTTTATAGTATTAGAATTATCGCAAGATTTACTGTCATCCCAATAGCCTCACACAGGACTCAAATTCTAAACTGCAAAGTAATTAAAAAATGGCCATAGGTTGTGTAATTTTTTTTTAAAAAAAATAAGACCGAGACAGCGTTTTTTTGGCTTTATTTTCATATTCATTATATTTTTCTAGAAATTATTATGTTAACATGGAGATATGGCTCCCAAAGGACCAAGTGAAAATGGACCTCTGGGTCACTATATTAATGTATGGCCTTTTTCCATCATGTCTTATTATTTACGGTATTTATTTTAAGGGATTTTGGGATATATATTAAGTTCTTAAAAATTAAAAATTAGACTAGGCGTCTCTTAAGTCATTTTTATACTGTATTTATGCAATTTAGTATTTTTGGGTCACGTTTTAGATCTATTTTATATTTAAAAATACTTATAATTGTAAAAAATTAGTTGGATTGGATATCAGATCAATTCTCAATCTATATCATTTATAACAAGGTAATGGTGTATAATTTTCTATGTCAGCACTTATTTTATGAGTTATAAAATAATACAAAGTGAATATTGATTTATATACATCAATAGATTCTTACAAACATTAATCTTTTACGACAATTTATAAGATAAGTTGTTTGAATCATCAAAATAGACTCAAACAGCCTCAAAAGCTTAGACTGCACAATGCAATCCAAACCACACAACTTCAAATATCTGTAGTTCCTTAGAATTAGATATTTTTTTGTTGAGTAAGTCTACCGTCACCGCAGTGTATACCGCAATATTATCGCACACACCAAAACGATATCCTTTTTGGTGTAAATGACAAAATAATGTCGTTTTTTTTTAAACAAACGCGATTTTTAGTTGAACGATATCGTTTTGGTGTGTGCAGTAAATACCGCGGTGACGTAGACTTACTCTCTTTTGTCTTAGTAAAAAAAACATTTAGATGATAAAAAAATTTACATTTTTAAATTCTTCTCGTCAAGAGAAATCGAGAAAGTATAAAATTTTAATCAAATAACAAAAACTTCATGAAAAGTAAAAAAACTCAAAAACAAGAAACTCAAAATATTTTTGCGCAAACTGGAACTAAGCAGTGAAATCTATTTCAACGACATTTTTATAATCCACACCAGTACAAGTTCAAATGGCTTCCTTGTCTGTATCTTTGATCCAACCACTATTTTCGTTCGGGTCAAGTCTTGATAGACCGTTTTTTTATAGTCTCTGATCTCATCACACTGATCCATTTGACAAGACAGCTTTAAGTGGCTTTTGCATGATTTAATGAACAGATGAATGCATCAAAACTAAAATCCAACATTTTTGTGCATCCCTATATGGTTTTGGTGGGGCAGAGACATACTAGAAGACTTGCCCTCCCAGTACTGAAACCAAAGCCATTCTTTGTTGGAAACATCACAAAACAAGCCCTAGGGTTTGATTTTGGTAATAAATTAAACTGTTTAGTTTTATTTTAATAAATTGAATCTTAGAGTTTTAATTTTAACCAACTTTCATCATCTCTTGTTTAATTTTAGCACTCAACTTACTAGGTTTTACGTAACTGCAACTAGATACTTCCGCTCACCTTGTAAGAACTTATTTTGTTCGATATTTTTTTCCTTCTAAAGCCCCTAATTCGATTCAACTAGGGGATAAATTGGGTCAAGAGATGACTGCATCTCGAGCACGAAAAAAAAAATTCTGCTTCAATTAAGGAATTCAACATGAAAGAAACTCGAATCGACGTTGTTTTTGAATAAACTTTAAAGAGGTTCATCGTCGTAATTTTCATAAAAAAGGGTAAAAAAGAACTTTTACAGAATTATTGGAAAGAAGAATTTATAGGATTCTATCAGTTTTATCCTCATTTTTTTATTGTCCACTAATCCTACTAAAACCTTCTAATTAATTATGCTAAAATCTCAACGTCCCCACTAGTTTTATGTAGAATCATTTAAGTTGAATTGTAGTTGAAGAGGTGGCTTTCATCATTATATTTTATCAATGATAATATTATTTTTTTTGTCTCACTTTCTTTCATTTTTTTCTTTCTTTTTTCCTCTCCCCCTTCACACATAACTAAGCTCGTTTGACCTAAATTTTTTAGTTGCGTTTTAACTACAAAAAAAATATTTTTGTTATGGCTGTTGGCTTTTTTTTTTGGTTGGGTGTATTTTTTTGCCTAATTTTTTAGTAAAACTCAGCCGTCATTAGTGATTTTTATAATTCATAATTTTTTAGCGATCCCAAACAAAAAATTATCTCATTTTTAATATATTAGTCAAATTAAAAACTAAGATTTTTTTAATCAGGACAACAGGGCCTAAAAAAAAAAAGAGAGAAGAGAGAGAGAGAGAGAGAGAG
>VIGQ01000938.1:105000-107500 GCA_009663005.1 Actinidia chinensis
AACGGCTCTTCGACGGTTAAGTTAGATGACCGAAAAATGTTATGTAAAGAGAAGGGAGTAATAGCTCTTTAGGGTTGAAATCACATACATTTTAGAAAATAAAAGACTAACCTTATATAGTACAGCTTGACGCATGTCTTAACGCCCCAACTTCGTATCACTAGACAATACTACAACTCGGTGCGTAATTCGGACACGCCCATTTTGTGCCCCCCCCCCCCCCCCCCCAGGAGTAGACGGCTGACGCCACCATACTCTTAGGGCCTAGATGTAGTTGTCATCGAATCTCAATCCAGTCATGGGGGTTTGTGCAAAAAAGACTACTTTGTCGTGCGAGTGTACCTCCTGTCCGCCTGATACGCCTTTTGATCGTCACCAGATGTTGTCCTCGGTCAAACTTCGTGTCATTTCCATCCCGATGAATTTGCCTAAAGAGTGACATTTCCGAGGTGGATGAATGGCCTTACTAGGACAATGCATGTGCTTGGTAGAGTCTCGACTGGCTCCGGCGCAATGGAATTAACCGAGTTGTTTTATAGTCGATAATTTAGTAGTGTGCCTACCCTATAATACTAGAATCGCACTAGAATCCGTAACGTGTAATTTGGCCGCCGTCTTAACAACAACAGGCTCAATGAGGATATCCACTTTGGGGGAAAAAATTATACCAAAACCTAATTCCTGCATTGGAAAAAAAAGATGGCCCATTACGCTCTAATAGGAATATCACTTTGGGGGAAAAAATTATACACAACACCTAATTCCTGCATTGGAAAAAAAGAAGAAAGACTAAAAGGAAAAAAGGGGAGTTCTATGTCTATCCATGATGCTGTCCAATCTGCGTGATGACACTGGTTTCTTGATAACAACAATTGTTATCGGTAAACCTAGTTGACCACCAAAAAAAACAAGTTACCAGTAATGACAGATGCCGCAAATCTCAACTCACACTGGACAATTAAGGCCCTGGCTGCTTTGTTAATAATTGTATTTTTATCTTAAAAAAAATTAAATTAATTGTTTAATATAAATAAAAAAAGCTACTTTAGTTTCTGATTTATTTTTAGCATTTTTTTTATTTGATAAAGATGTTATGCTTTTTTCGCAGATTGACATTGACGAGAGACATTTAAAAATAAAAGATATTTTAAAATTAATTTAAATTTAAAAAAAACAATTATTTTTGAGTGAAAAAATAAAAATTTTCAATAAGATTAAATCTTTTACATATATTTCCTAGTCAAAAAAACCCGAATAAGCATATGATTTTATTACAGATGAAAATTTTTCAACTAAAATTATATTTACAAAATTAGAATAACTAAATTAACCAAAACAAACTACCCAAACAGGTTGTAGCACAAACAAATGGATTGTCTATGGGTATTTGCTCTTTTCGCACTAAAATTGCAAGTGGCGAATTACGAAATTTTCCCTTGCTTTCGTAAGAGAATATGTTCCCTTATGCAATTATCGTTCATACAAATGTGGGAAAAATTTTACTAAGTTTTGAGTTCCAGTGGAAGGAAATAATATATAAGGCTACTATTTCTATTTTTATCAGAAGTGATAAATGAATATGCCATGAAATTTTTTTTCCATAATCCCCATTATATATAATAAACAATACATATTATATATATATATTATTTATTTATTTATTTGTGCTATGAAATGATTATGGCCTCCCCCACTTTAGATGCTTCCTAACTCCACCAATATTTTTCCATATTGGGATAATAAAAAAAAGAAAATCGCCAAATGATTTGATTAGATTGCCGTTAATAAATTAGCTTTTGTAATTTCCGTCGCCAATATTCCATTTTTACTGTTTTTACCGCTACCTAATTCTTGTAATTACTTAGTATATATGTGGGTCAAATATTCCTTTTTTTGCCTTTTATTATTTAACAGCTAACCTCAATTCCATTAATTATTTAGTATATGTGGAATAACGAAGGATTATATGTAACCTGAAGCTTTCGTCGGGAATACTATTCATGGACTAGTTATCCTGAAGTTCATCACATAAATATAAAACCGTTTTAATACTAAAACTACGTCGTTTTACTATTTATGTATAGATAAAAATTTATTTTTTTAACACGTAGGTTTCAATTGTTCATACCAAAAATAACAATGTTGCTAAATAGTTTATTTTTTATGAATTTTGTCGGATTTAGTAAACGAACGTTATTTTATTAACGTTTTTTTTACTTTCTCAAATTTGTGTTGACATAGTAATCCGAAAATTAAAATTATTAATCATATTTTTTTTTAAAAAATACCAAAATTTTATATTCATCTCAAAATTGGTGGGCATTTTATTTTTTGATTAATTTGACTTTACTACTTTTTTTTAATTTTTATTTTTTACTTCCTTTAAAGTCTTTAATATACTTAATTAACTGCCAAATTTATTATAAAATGGCATGGTTTTAATAGTACGACAAATTTTAATGTAATGGAGATATCATAATTCAATATTATCAACTAAAAA
>VIGQ01000938.1:117500-142500 GCA_009663005.1 Actinidia chinensis
TAAATTAATTTTTTAAAATCTTTTTCTTTTTCTCACCCTATTATTTCCTTAATTTACTTTACTTTTTAATCAAATGAAACTCCGCATTTTTTATTTCATTATTCAATGTCCTTATACTTTTATTAATTACCAAAATTATCCATAGACCCTTGCCCTTTTCCATTCACTTTTTTTTTAGAGAGAGAAAGTTAATTTTAGGTTAATTTATAATAAATTAACATAATAAAGATGAGATAGAATATTCACATATAAATTTGGCGTTGCAGCTTTTAGTTTACAGAGGTGACCTACCATCATCTCTTAAAAACGTGAAAAGTTACGTAACTGTTTGTTTTTAAAGAAGGTTAAAGGGATTTCTTTGCAAATTTAAAGGTTAAAGGAGATTTTTTTTTTTATGTTTTTTAGGACTTTTGTGGACTTATTACCGATTTTATAATTATATCCAGAACTTCATTGACTTAATGAATAGTTGAGGACTGAGTTAAGATTGAATCAACACTTAATTGAGGACAGTTTAGGTTTTTAACCCAGAATATTAACTTTAGGTCATGATGATTCTTGCCAAGGGTTAATAAACAATTTATATTAATCTTATGAACATAAAACCAAATGCGGGGTATAGCTCATATGCTTCACGTGAGAGAGGCACAGGGTTCGATTCCCAGCACCTCCATTTTCACTTTTAAGATCATTTTGCCATCAAATTGGGTGTTTTTTTTCCTTTTTCTTTTGCGGGAGGGTCGCCGTTTGGTAATAAGAATTCTTTTTAATTCAATCAGGAAAAAATAGTAATCTCCCCGCCCTATATCTCAGCCCCAACCTGGGATTTTAAATTAAAATTAAACACTTTTAATAATTTAAAATAATTTTACGTTATTTTTAAGTTCTTATATAATTTATATTTATTTTGTCTTTTTATAATTTTTTCCCTTGTTATATATGTGAATATAGTGAAAAACAAAGGAAATTGAGTTCTGCAATAGTAGCCCAGAATTTAAATCCCCATAAGAATAGGGCGGGAGCACAAAAAATACATATTAATATCGGGAATCGGAGAATAGAAACATGAAAAATATGGGCCGGACTCGTCCACTTGCCATTTCTATGAACAATTCAAAAAGATGCAATATGCTTAAAAATCCGTTTGAGCCTAACTAAAAAAAATTTCAAGTATATATTTTTAATTTTGGATAAAAAATAAAAAATGAGATAAAAAAATCATTTGCGCTGTGTTTTGGCCTTTTGGCGTAGCTAAATAAGCTTGTAGTTGTTTTGGTAAACAATTTATGATTTTTGCTAAAAGCACAACTTTTCAGCTAATAACTTAGCTCATAAACCATAAAAAATGGACTATTTTAGCCCCAAAAACTACAAATTAAAAACTTGCCGAACGGGCCTTAATTTAATGTTAATCACCTTAGCTTAAATTGAATTAGAGCTTCCAAGTTCAAGTTGCCTAAAAGTCATTTTTGAACTAATTAGCCAATGAAAATCAAAAAACCCCAACTGTATCTCAGATTCACAACCTCGCTCTTTGTAATAACTATTTTTTAAAATTCGGGCATGGAAAAACATTACCTAGAAAGGAGCCAAAAATATGATCAAAACCATGCGTATTAAAAAAATCATATGCCAGAAGCTCACCGTTTGTTAAACTTTTTTCACAAAAAAAAAATTGTGCGGTTTCGCTCGGAAGCTATGCAATAAGGGAACACCCCCCAATACTGATTTAGTGATGTTCAGGGAAGAGTACATCTAATAATACACAAAAAAGAGATACACGAAATATATAAATACAAATTTAATAAAATTGCCTCCAAATTATACTCCCGGCGCGCTTGATGTTGTACATATTACTTTGTACCACAATGAACAAGTGTCCTATAACGAGCAGTGCCGTTTGGCGGATTTAACGGTGTAAATGGGCATGTTAAATGCTTCTGATCCGCGTCGTGTTTGACGGGTATCTTTCCTTCAAAATACTAAGAATTCACGGAGGTGTGTACTGTTGGCCATATCACGAACAAATTCTTTCTCCATGGTTTTAACCTACACGGGTACTCATGGCCATCAATACATTCTGCTGATTGATGGTTATGAAAACCACAGGACAACCCTTAAACCCCAACATCACACCATTTGGAGGTATTGGTATACATCGCAGCTCAAATGGGCATTCCACTTTTTTGTCCCAGGATGTCTTTTTAAGGATTGTCCATCAACCAGATTATCGTGGCGGTTTGTACTTTCCTTCCTCTGTCACACATAGAAGGCATTTTGGCAACTTGCAGCTTTTAATTAGCAGATTTTTTAATAACCCCCAACAATACCATCTTCAGACCATTGGTCTCGCCCAATTATCATAGCTACTTCTACTTCAAATATCGATAAAAAGGTAGTGTGTAACGAAGGGTATAAGTACAAGATTATCCAATCTTACATAATTCTCTACTTACAAAATAAAAACGGAAATGCATAAAACCAACGATTTAATAACTAACCTGATTTGTGTAACTTCGGCTGTATAATCGAGACTGTTGTTGGAGATGCCCTCCCCACTAGGAATATCATTCTCAAATGACCAACTATCTGAAAATAAACGAAGTAGTCATTCATAATGTTTTTTCTATGAATTACGAAAGTGATTTAAAGGAAGGGTGTCGGGTTTGGGGTTATTTAAAGGGAGGGGAAGTTTTGAACATGTGTCAAAAATTAAAAAAAAAAAACAGAAGAAAGAAAACACAGGTGGGTGGTTGGAATGGGTGATAATTAAAGGAGATGGAGGTTCTTGAAATGGGGCAAGGGTGAGGGGAGTTTTAAAGGGAAGGGGAAGTCTGTATGTGTCGAAAATTAACAGAAAAAAAGAAAAATTGATGGAAACAACACAAACAAAAACAATAAAATAATAGAAACAAAAGCTAATAACAAAAGTTAAAACAAAATGAAAAAAAAAATAAAAAATAAACGCAGGGCGGAGTTCGGCCTTGGTTGTAATTTCAAGAGAGAGGAAGAGGTTATAAAAGATTGTCGTGAGGACAAGGGGTGTAGGGGGTGTCAGGGGGGAGAAGTAATTTGTAAGATTATAACTCAGCATCAAAGACATATATGAGTTTCTTTCTGCTATGCTCGCCCTTTCATTTTACCGTGTTCTACCACTAAGAGGGCATTCCGCTTGCAGCCTATGTTCCAACTTGAGCTGGTTCTACATATTACTTAAAATCAAACTCTCTGAAATACACTTTTGAGTCAGATGTGAAAGAGACAATGAATTGCCAGTTCGTATTGATCTCATGCCGACATCTATAATTTCAGACTTAAAACCAATTTTGAACTTCTGTTATGCGATGCTATACCTGTACTATTTCATTATTCTTTAGGATTTTTCGAACTGAATCTTAACATCAACCTCTTAAACAGCTTGTTTTGCCACGAAGCTCTAGATTGCTCTAATAATGCATTCTTCACCTAGTTGAATGGTTTATCAATCCATTTCTACAACGTAAAGAAACCATAATTCTATGGGCTCAATGCACTTTTACAGATCATTCACTACTTAAGAGAAGTAAGGTAATCAAAGGGCAACACACAGAATTGCTTTCAACAAAGGTGGTGTTTTCTCTGTAAAACCTTACCCCTAACAATTTTATCGGTCTTTTCTTATTCTTTTCTTTGAAGTGGGAGCTAATACAGTGTTGGGGTAAGTGGATGATACATGGCGGAGAGGGAAAACTTGTAAAATTTGCTTAATTCACATTTCCCCTAATATTCTGCTGTCAGATAAACTAGGGGGGAAAATCATTTGACTCTTCCCTAACATGTCTTGGAACAACCACTGTGTGGAAGCGAGTTTAGTACCATGCTATAAACCACACCAAAAATTTCTGAGGTTACCTTCTCAACAAACTATCTCAAATAGTAATCAGAACATAGTATCCAAAACACTATAAATGAATTTTAGCACAAGACAAACTGGATCGGTCCAAATTCACCTCCAAATTTCATCAGCCAGATGCACGCATAATAATAAAAGCATATAGAAACCTAAATGCATATCTGAATTTGTAGAACCCCATATATAGGCAAATTCCAATAATCGGACCAACATACCTTGCTTGCCGTACGTCGTCGTCTCACCGCTGCGCCGCTGCCGCCGCCGCCTCTTTTCCTCCTTCGCGCTCGCTGACGCCTGTGCCCGCTCCTCCGCGGCACCTTCTCCACATTCTCCCTCCTCTTCCTTCTCCTCGGCGTCTACCTTCTCCTTCACCGGCGGAAAAACGCGTGGCGCTCTGACCACAGAATCGCTTCTTGAAACAGACACACTCGCGCGAGACTAGTCGAAGACGGCCTCGAGGGAACCAGAGGTCCGAGGAGCGAGCGCTTGCGTTGAAACGTTCTACCGAAGATGATGGCTCGTCAGTTTCTGATCTTCTTGTATTCTGAGAGTATGGCCATGGTTTCGGAGGAGAGAGCTTTGATTATAACGATGGAGTTTTAGGTTTAGGTGTTTCGGCGAAGAGAAGACTATGAGAGCTATTAATCCCACCCCACTGACAAACCACTCTCCCGGGCCCCCACCCTTGTCTCCTGTTCAATTACCAAATTAACCCCCCAACTCTCGCCCTCTCCTTTCTCTTCCCCAGGAGGGCCCCACCCAGCCGGTCTATCTCTCTCTCGTTTTTCTTTTTTTCTTTTTCAAATTTTATGTATTTTGTTATGTTTTTTTTCATGAATTTTGTTTTTTTTATTCAGTTTTTTGTAATTTTTTTTCATTATTTTTTTTAAAGATTTTTTTAAGTTTTTTTCATAGTTTGTTTTTAGTTTTTTTAATTTTATTGTAGTTTTATTTCTTTTTTATTTGTTTTTGCTTTTTCTAAGTTTTTAAGTTTTTTTTTCTTTTTTTTTTCATTAGTTTTGTTTTTTTTAGTGTTTTTTAATTTTGTGGTAGTTTTATTTCTCTTTTAGTTGTTTTTGATTTTTCCTAAGTTTTTTTAAAGTTTTTTTTTCTTTTTTACATTAGTTTTGTTTTTTTTAATTTGTTTGTAGTTTTGTTTCTTTTTTTTATATTTAGTTTTTTGCATTTTTTAATTTTAAAATGTAGTCTCAATAAAAAATTTAAATTTTATTTGTAGTGTTTTTTCATTTTTTTAAATGTGTAATTAATTTTGCATTAAATTTTATAAATTGAGCAGAAATTTTTTAAAAATATTATAAATTTTTGTCCACTATTTTTTTCTTTTATAAAAAATCTAAGTTGAGCGTAAAAAAAATTATAAAATTTTATCAGAAATTTTTTTTTATATACAATTCAGAAGCTAAAAGTATAAAGAAATTAAAAATTTGATCAATTCTTTTTTAATAAATAACCGAAAAGTGAAAAACTAATTAACCATTTTAGTATTTTTTTTTAAAAATTATGGTATTAACCTTTACCGTTTAGTGTGTTAAAATAAAAATTAGTTTAATTAGTTTTGTATTAAATTTTATAAATTGACAAAAGTTATAAAAAATATTAAAATTATAAATTGACTGATGGAAGAGAGTTCAAACAAACATGGAATTATATAATGTCCCTTTATCGGATTACAATTATGCAAATCTTTTTAATACAAATTTGATCAATTTTTATAAGTTATAAAAATAAATAAAAGATCAATGAACATCTCTTTCTAAAAATATTTTAATCAAAAATAAATAAAACTGTAAAGAAAATAATACTTTAATAAGAAAAAAATCAAAAAAATAAAAAAATTAAACAAAAAGGATTGGCTGAGCACCTAGGCTTAGGGCTGTCGGGCGCTTGTTGGAGAGAGAAGAGATGCAGGAGAGATGAGGGAGGGCAGTTGGGCCAAATTTGGCCAATACTTTCCTATCCCCACACCTCCTCTGACACGGGGGGTGGGATTATACTTTGCGAAGCTATGGGGAATTTATACAAAGAGAAATGCTAGTTTACAATACAGTTTTACAACTTGTTACAACATTTTCAACAACCGTTTTGCAAAAAAAAATTTAAATCCTCTCTCTCTCAATGGCTCACTCCTCTTCCCTCTCTCCCACTCACTCTTTCCAGCCAAAAATTCCCACTCTCTCGCACTCATGCTCTCCCATCCCTCCTCCGCCTCACTCACCCTTCCATAGCCCCCCCAGCTCTTCCCAATATTCCACTCTCTCCCAAAACCCATCTCTCTCCTCCTTCACAGAGCCTCACTCATGTTCCCCCCTCACAGAGACAATACAAAACCACTACTTTCCATTTCCAACTCCGCCGTACGTCCCCAGCCGGTCCAACTCGTCCCTGGTAACCCCAGTGTTCCGATCCGCACCGAGGTCAGAGCCGATTCTATAGACCCAATTGACCTTTGTTACGATCCACCTACTGGCGGCTGCTCGACGCCCTCCTTTCTAAGCAACCCGAGTTTGAGGGAACTTGAGGTGTTTTTCGATCTTTTTTTTTTTTCCCCCCTCAGAAGCTTCATCATGACGGCGGGGCTTTGTGAATCGCGGTTCTAGGATGGAGTTGTGGAATTGGGTCCGGAGGGGGTGATGAATGGAAGGATTTGGGTGGGTCCATATGGTGTAATATTTTGAAATTGGGTGGTCCTTTTTGGTGGTAACCGGGGAAGAGGACGTTGGGGGAAGAGAGGTAGGGGGAAGTTTGGGAGTGGGTGGGCTGAAGGGTGAGTGAGGAAGAAGAGGGAGAGGAGGAGCATGAGAGAAGAGTGGATTTTGGCGGACGGGTGAGTGACGGAGAGAGAGGAAGATGAGGAGCATGAGAGAGAGAGATGGGTTTTATTTTTTTTGTAAAACGGTATCGTTTTAAAATGTTGTAAACACAAGTGTAAAACTTTGTTGTAAACCTAGTCTTTCTCTTATAAAAATTTGCTACTCTCCCTCTCTCCCGTGGTCCGACCCTCTACGACCTTACAACCTTTTTCCTTCTCTTATGCCCCCACCCGCCAAAACCTCTCTCTCTCCCTCTTTTCGGTTTTGTTTTTTGGTTTTTTTTAATTTTTCTTTAGTTTTTTTTTTAGTTTTTTTATTTTTTTTTATCAAAATTTTTTTAATTTTTTTATCTGTTTTATTTTTTTCAAATTTTTGTGTATATTTTTTTTTATTGTTTTTCTTTTTTAATTTTTGTGTATTTTTAGTTTTTGGTTTTGTTTTGTTAATGTATAAAACTAATTAATAGTTTTGATCCAAATTTATATTTTCGCGATTTTGAAAAAAAGTGTAAATTTCTATATATTTTCAAAAAAAATTGTTTTTATCGAAAAGACAAATAAAATTAATAAAAAAATAATACGTTGTATAAAAATAATAATAATAAAAAGAATTATAAAAATTAAAATTGACAATGGAGACTCAAATAATATTTTGTTAGTATGTTTGTTATTTTTAAATGGCTTAATGCAAGTTTGGATCCCAACGTATAGCCTGTATTGTGTGGGTCCCTCTGTACCAGTTGTAATTAATTTAATTCTCATGTGTTCAAACGTGTATTAAATGTCCTACTCAAAAAAAAATCACTAAAAAATGAAAAAAATTCAAATAAAATTCATACATTTCATTTCATAAAATGTTTATACACAAAATGATTTTTTTTTTGAGTAAGTCATTTAAATACACTTTAAATCATGCGAGACTAAATTAATATAATTGGTATCTTGGATATCACAATACGACACAGGCTATATGTTGTGGACCAAACTTGCCATTAACCCTTATTGTTAATATTACTTTTTATTTTTTATCCATATTTTTTTATTTTTAAAAAAAAAAAAAAAAAAAAAAAAAAATATTTAATTAATAATGACTCCTAAAATCTACAATTAAAAAATAAATAAAAGATTACAACATATAATAAAAAAATTTATTCAAAAAAATGAAACTGATAAAAAAAAAAAAAATCATAAAAAAAGAAACAAAGATGATTAAAAATTAAAAAGGGTGGTGGTGGGGTGTGTGTGTGGGTGTGTGTGTGTGTGTGGTGGGTGGGTGGGTGCTTGTGTGAGTGGGGTGGGGGCCGGGGGAGAGCGGGACTGGTGAGGAAAAAAAGGAGGAAGGAAAAAAGAGAGGATGGGATAAGGGTATTGGTGGTGGGACTAGTGGGGGAGGGCTGACATGGAGAGGGGGAAACGCCACCCTCTCGGAATTTATATAGAAGGGCTTCGGGTTCAGAAACTATGGGCTTCTTTGGCTAGCGAATAGGGAGAGGATAACTTTTAACGTTTTGTTTGAAACTTTTTACAATGAGTGAATAAGGGTGGGGGATAAATAAGAAAATTATATAGAGAAATCAAAATATAAAATATTTGATACTTAAATATATATTTTATTTCTCTCTCTATAATTTAAAAAATTATACTTTTTGTTCTCTTTATATATTTTTTTCTTATCCCCATCACCTTATTCTCCGGATAAAATTACCGTCTCTATCCACCTGTTGGGGGATAACTTTTCGGGGGCATAATTATCCGCCTCCATATCCGCCAGCCAAATCCGGGGAAAAAAATTATCCATGAGAAAAGTTATCCCCTCCAAATGCCGCCAGCCAAACATAACCATATAGGGACTATACTACCTGTGCAATTTTCTATTCAGGTAATTAATTTTTTGAATACTTTTTCTCCTTTTTATTTTATTATGCATATCAGTAATATTCTTAATATTTTTTATAAATTACCAAATTTGTCTATATCCTTGCAATTTTTACTTTTTTTTTTTTTGGAGAAAGAGAGTTGTTTCGAATATTATATTAAAATTAATAAATAAGGACGAGAAAAAGAGTATAATTGGTAAAATGGAAAGTGTCACCCAATTTCTGGGGGGGTGGGAAGAGGGGGATCCGATTGTCTTTATTTTTCGTCTTTATTAATGAATTTTACCTAAATGTCATTTTATGAAATTAAACATAAGAGTAAAATTGTGTATTTTTGATAATCTACACTAATAAAGACGATAAAAAAATGCATTAGAAAAAATGTGTGTATAAAATCACTAATTTTTTAATTCAGTAGTCATTGTTTTACTTTTTTTATTTACCTTTATTTTTTTAAAGTATTTTAAACTTTGTTAAAGTTTGAGATTAGAGAGGAATGGAGAGAAAAGAGAATAGCATTTCTCTCTATGTTTTTACTATGTTCTTTTTACTATTACTTTTTTAATATGGATATTTGGGCTTTTTGGTTTATAGATTCTAATTTTGATAATGTTTTTTAATTCAGTATTTAATTTAATTTTTTTTTTACACATTCCTCTTGAGTAGTCATAAATCAAGAGAATCTATCCACAGTATACTCCAAATCCTAAAGGATTTGTTATCACTTTTTATAAATTACTTTGGGAGAGGTGGCTACCATCATCTCTAAAAATGTGAAAATATTACATAAATTGTAAGTTTTAGAAGCTTAAATGGATTTTCTTTGCAATTAAAGGGAATTTTTTTATTTTTTTTGACTTTTTGAGCTATGATTGTAAATTATAGTACACTATGTTTTATTGATTTTTAATTGAATAATTGAGGATTTAAGTGGACGAGTCAATACTTAGGATTTAAGGCGTTTTTTTTTTTTTTAACCCAATCATTAACTATAAGGTCAGGACCAGGTGATTCAGCCAAGGTTTTCTGTCCCTTTTTTTTTTTCCTTCCCATTTCAGAAAAAACTTTCAAAACGGAGGGTTGATTGTGATAACAAGAAGTTAATTCAATCCGGAGAAGATATAATGTCCCAGGCCCGTGTCCCGGGCCCCAACATGGGATTTTGAAATTTAAATTAAACATTTTTAACCATTTGAAATAGTTTTTTAAAAGTTCTATAATATATTTTTATAAATTTATTTTTTTTTCCATATTTGAAAATAGTTGAAAAAAGGGAAAGTGGGTCGGAAATATGACCAGAATTAAATACCATAGGAATTGAGGGTCAGGATGAAAAATTACATATTAGTACTGGGTTTAGGAAGATACATGTAAAATCTGGACCAATCCCGTTAAATTGCCCATTTATAGGAACAACTAAAAAGATGCAATGCTGTTAACATTCCATTGAGATAACTGAAAAAAAAGGCTCCGATCTTATGTTTTTTCAATATGGATAAAATTTAAAAAATGAGACAAAAAAAATTCATTTGTAGTTGTTTAGGTAACAATTATTGATTTTTGCCAAAGAAACCCCCCCTTTCAGCTAAAAACTTAGCCCATACAACTATAAAAAAATGGACTATTTTAACACAAAACCACAAAAATAAAAAACTTAGCCAAAACGGGCCTTAATCTAATTGTTAACCAACTTAGCCTAAATTGACTAGAGCATCCACATGGAAGGGGCTCCGGTTCTGGTTAGTTAAAAGCCATTTTTTTTTAAATTTGTTACTAAAAGAGTCAAGATTTTTTGATTTTTGGATTTTTCTTGACTTTACTTAGCTAAAAATAAATAAAAATAAAAATAAAAAGCAAAAAGTCAACTCTGACGATTTTTTTACATTGTAAGCTAAAAAAGACAGCCGAATAATTGGGAACACGCGGAGCTAAAGTTGGCTAAAAGCCACTTTTGGCTAATTTAGCCAATGAAAATCAAAAAAAATATTTCACATTAAATTAGTTAAATAGCTTACAAAAAAATTGCGCGGGCCTAATTATATTGTACTAATTACCATTCACATTATTTTAAATATATCTTATATTTGCACTTTATACTTTTATTAAATATTTTTAATTATTTCACTTTTAGTTGTACAATACTTTTAAACCTGATTTTTTCAACCGTATACCGTTCAATTAAAAAATATATGAGTAAAAAAATATTTCTGTTAGAATAATGGGACATTTCAAAAATATAATGAGTAAAAAGTTGAGATATAATAAATAAAAGTAAAAAAATAAATATAATATAATCAATTGAATAGAGAAAATTGAGGAGGAGTATTATAAAAATGACTAATTAAAGTAGAATCAAAGAGGTTTTTGAGTATAATTTGGTAGCCAATTTTAGTTAGATTGGTGTGAACGTTTTTATAAATTAAATGCCAAACATTGTTGTTTGGGGTGGCGTGCAATGAGAAGATTTTGGAGTGTATTTAGAAAACTCCAAAATCATTAACTTCCTCCTAAGCCAGTTGATTCATTCCTAGTTGCTCTCTCTCTCTCTCTCTCTCTCTCTCTCTCTCAGTAAAAATGTGGAGTGAGAGGCTAGAGAAGGCCGTGCGTGGTAGGTAAGGAAAGGGTCCTGTGAAGGGTAACAATAATAGTTCCGTAACTAGATATTATTAGCCATTTGATGGTGATGTTATTGCTGGAAAAGGCCGTCGTTGTCACATTCCCAAACAACCAATTACGAATTAATTTTGGATTTCTTCATTGTCTCTTCCCTCTGTCTTAATCTGGGGAAAATGCATAAAAAAACTAATGCTATGACTGTATAGATTAAGCAATTTGCTCGAAAGTCAAAACCCTTTGGATGCTAGGAATGGTCTTTTTTTAATCTCCTTGTTGGGAGTCTTACTTCCTCTGAAACAACTACTCACGAAACCTATAGTACTTGGAAAGTCTCTCGTTTCTCTTATATCTATATATGTATATATATATGTGTTTGCAGAGATGAGGCTTATGGCGGAGGGGAAGGAGTAGAGTTGCATGATTAGCGGTTTGACAGGTGTGGATGACTCTCTATCGCAGATTTCTAAGATTGGAATGTATGTAGTGTGTAGTGTGAAGGAATTGGGAGATTTGAACTTAGGATCGAAGATAGACTGTTGCATTTTTTCTCTCTCTCTTTAAATCTTGATTAGGCAATTGCCCAAATCTGCTTTCCTTAACAATATATCGAATGATTCAGACTCATACCATTATGATCAGAGTAATGATATGTAAATAGGAAATTATAAGAATTTTTGTGCATAATGAAAAGGCTGTGTGAACCTTTTATTCTCAAAAAAACAAGCATAAAGATGGGTTTTATACCAAAAATTTTATTTGCGACATCATTATTTTCGAGTTTGTATGTAGTTCTTTGTAAGAATAGCATCTTCCGAATGGAAAAACATATGCGTACATCTTGAATGTGGAATGCATATTACACATGGCATGGCTCTATATATGGTTTAAGTTTTCGTAAATTTGTCGAGGTCACTATATCACCAATGGTTATGCATATAGTTTTTTCTTTTATAATTTCTTCCATACTATATGTTACGCGATATTCTTGTGGTTATTTAACATGTAATGACATATCCGTTTAAAATTGGCTTTAGCAGCTTGGTTTCATATCCGTGAGAACATTTACAATGGTTCAGAACTTCAGCGTGAAAAAGGATAAAGTAATAACTGGTTTTTGTATTAAAAGAAAAAGTTCGCTCATATTTGTAATCACTCAGCCTCAGCGTTATCCTTGCAAAAATTATATGATTTTGGTAAAGAATTGTATATTCACTTTCAATAAATGCTGTGGGATCAAAGGGGAGAGATATTGGGGAAGAATTTATAATGAATGTTTCGTCGTAACATGATGTCATTGAAGTTCGAAGGGTCTATGCAAATCAGGTATGCAGGGCAGCATGTTTTATTTGCATGCTTTTCATTTCGGCCTTCTGAGGATTTATTTTTATTATCTTTCTTTTACACTCGACCGATTTCGGGAATCAGGGATAGCAGAGAAGAAAAAGTGGGAGAATACGGGGCCTCATGGCCACTGAGAGGAAATTTTCAGCAAATCAGGAACATTAGACCTGGACTGCTGTTGATTGCGTAAGATCTTACACCTATCCATCGGTAGGGCAACTCTTCCACATCCCTAAATCTTTCATAATCTAATTGGGTAAGATTGGTAATTCCTCTGTCAAGGTGGATTGTGCTAATGTTCCAGTTGTTTTGTTTGTTTTTGTTTTGTTTTGTATTTTGTTATCCCCTAAAGGAATGTGGTTTGATTCATTTAGGAAAAACAACCCCAAAAATGGACGCTTTAAGTGATCATGTATCCAATCCCCCCACCACCCACCCCCCACCCCCCAAAAAAATAAAAAAATAAAAAAATGTGACACTCTAACTGAACATGTTATCTAACAAAGAAAAGAAAAGTGAGCAAACATGTCATTGGTGATCTGAAGTTTTACCCCTTAGGTCTAAAATCATGCCATCATCACAAGTGGAGAGGTATTTTTAATGTAACATTCTTTGTAGGACAAACTCACAACACCGGAGGAACTGTTGCTGCCAGCTTGGTTCAGGGACATACAGATGGAACATGACCGCCAGCAGAAAACTCCAGGACATCTACTATTGCTCCTCCTGGGGGAATCTTCAAATTTCAAGCCACCAAGTGTTGGTTGATGAGCACATCTTCTCATCTTCGGTGCCATTTTCAAGTTCAAATTCCCAACCTTCCTATGGTAACTATTTTACCCCAAAACCCTCCACAATACGTTGTTGCCTTCCGTGGTACGAGCCACCAAAACAGATACCAAGAAACAAGATCTCAAATTAGCTTTCCAGTTCATTCGAAAATAGACTCCACCAGAGCACCCGCGTTCATCTTGCAATGCAAGCCGTGCAAATATGTTTCCATAGCTGGAGCTGCAAATATCTGGTTAGCTGGACACTCGTTAGGTTCAGCCATAGCACTGGTAGCTGGAAGAAATGGTCAAGATGGCTGTTTCATAGAAAACTACCTCTTTAATCCCGCATTTCACATCCGGTCCCAATAGAGCGAGTCAAAATGAGGAAACTAAAGCATGGATTCGCTTCACAACCAAGTGTCATAAAAGCTGGAGTGCTATGGCTTTTACAATAGTAACATCAAAGGTCTCAAAAAGATACTATTTAACATATTATCCGGTGGATTCCGTATCTGTTTGTGAACCATCGGATCCTATTGTGCGGAGTATACGGTATTTTGAACACAGGGAGAAGATGGTGGAGGTTGGCGTGGAAACATCGCAAGGCTTGCGACACAGAATCGCTAGGAATCTAATATTAGGTGAATACAGGGAAGGACTCCGAACCACCTATCGATTCCTTCAGCGTATTGACATTAATGTGAGCCCCACGCAGGATTTAAAGCAAGCACACGGAATTCCAACAATGGGGAACAAAATATTAACTGCCAGTTCAAACTGCACCAGTACAGGTAAGCATAAGTGGGATTTTTGTGCTTGTTTTTCCTCCTGGATGTATTGTTTTTTGTGCCACATTGCATAATCTAGTACGTAATTTGACGAAAACTGTTCCGTCTCCTTAAATGTATTATGGGCATGCAACATGCTCCAGAATGTGAATCCGTTGTTTATGAACGGCACTGTATTGTTTTCTTCCTATCCTACTTTTCTTGATTGGTGAAAAAGACATTGGAAGGGTTGTTGGAAGAAAATACCAATGAATGGGCGAGGACCTTGATGGTGAAAATAGGTTAGGAAATATTAGGTAACTTTGCTCTTTGGTATATAAAATGATTTTATCTAATGTTATTGGGTTTGATGTAGTTGTTTATGGTGCATGGTGCTGCTTTTCCTTTATTTCATATCTTTAAAATTAATACAGGTCCAATAAATTCTTCTGTTTGAGGCATGTTAGAAATATTAGTCGCACATCGCTTATTTAAACCACTCAAGATGAGATGTATAATCTAGACGCTCATAATCATACAGTGGCTAATATAACGATAGAGTGCATATCTCAATTGGGTATGGATATTGATTCTTGAACATAAAAATAGAGAGCTCATGGATGGCTAGTTGAGGTCAATCTCATGCTAGCCTTTTCAAGGCATTCGAAATGCCAATCGAACAAAACAGTTCAGTTCCTGGATGTTCTTTTCATAGCCCATACTAGCATTTGAGCCATTCATGTCATGGGCTTCACCTTTGACTGGTGATAAATACGTGGTCTTTCCGTAACCCCACCTTAAGTTTGGAATCATCAAGTGGGTGATGATAGATCATTGGTAGCTGGGTTTTAGTGCTGTCTGTGTTCAACGTCAAACATAATGGATGAGAGTTTTTCCAAAATGGCAATGTGGCCTGGCCCAAGGTGAGTAATGTACCCGTGGAGCGATGGTTTGGCACATGAATATCCATCAGGGTCCAAATCATCATCCCTCGCTGCTATTCATCTCCAAAAGGCCATGAATTTAGACCTGCTGTCCACTAACCCACAAAACCATTTCCGTCCCAGACGGTAGGGCACAAGGATTAGGTCTCATTTGGATCAGTTTATTTATACATCTTTAACTTAGGTATACACATACAGAGGTGTATTTCAATTGGCAACTAACTTTTTACATTTTCTAGGGTTGGAAGCTCTAACCAATGTCACTTGTTTATTGAAATTTGTCATCACCTACATCACACACTTTCATGCAGTCACATGGACGACGTTATTTCTTTTCATCAACTTGCATCATGAATCTATCTGTACACTACTTCATGGACGGTCAACCTTTTTACTTTGGCGCACATGGATCGAAAGGTTTCTCTCTTTTTTTGGTTTGTCCCTCTCCCTTCGTCGTCACATATGCTCACAGCTTAAAAGTTGGATATGGAACACTCACCATCACTCCTCGTTGTGGAGATGCAATAGGTGGTCAGGGATCAACTGATATCCTGAATCCAATTCTATCTCTATCTCCATAACTATAGCGCCCATATCCAAACATGCTTACCAAACGCACACCCCAACCCAACCTCAAACCCAAACTCAAACTCGATCGATATACCTAATACTTATCTAAATAATATAATAATACTAATAAAAATAAATAATACGTTAAACCCAATCCTCAATATAGATTTTTAATATCTATTCACATATCAAATTCCAACTAATTTCATAGCACCTAGAAAAAATACATATAGATTTCCATTCCAACCTATTCTATGCATTGCATATTATCAATCATTCATAATCGAATTTATACATCCCATCCCTCTTTATGATTTATCTATTTCTATATATAATATATAATATAAGACAACAAATATTTTTGGATCTTTCAATTATTTTTGAGTATCTAACGGTTGGAAATCCATTTGAGTTAATTCAATGGTTGCGATTTCACGTGAGATATTTTTTCTTCTCTCTAAAAAATATCACTTACATTTCTTCTCAAATGTGTGGGGGTGGGGCCCACATAGGTTGTTGACTCAATGGCCAAAAATTTCTAAATCATGCATATTTTTTTATTCATTGAATTATTTTTTTTAGTGGGACCCCATGCCAAAAAAAATTAAATACTCCATTTATTTCTCCCCTTATTTTTTTTTCATTTCAAGCCTAGTAACACTATTTCAAATCAGTATATTTTCTAATTTGTTCTCAATTTTGTAGTAAGTATATCCTTCCGTATATGCATTTAATATATTTATCGAACGTTTATATTTTATTTATATTTAGACTATAAACTGTTACAAGTCGCCTAAAATGTATTTTTTTTTTTTGCGTAATGCTTGTCGGCACAGGCAGTTCTAATATACAATAAAAGACCAAATATATTTTTGAATCTTCCAAATTCTCTCACCTGTCTACGACTGTAATTTATTTGAGTTAATTTTAATTAAGGTTGAGGTTTCACTTGAGACTACATTTTTTTCTCCAAAAAATATACTTCTTTCTTTTCAAAGGTTTGAGGTCCACGTTAGTTGTGGATTCAATGTATAAAAAAACTTCTAAAATTGGACTATTTTTTTATTTATTGATTATTTTTTTAGTGAGACCCACATCAAAAAAGTTAAAAACACTTCTTTATTTTTTCATCATTTCTCCCAATCTAGTAACACGTTTTTAAAATTATTATACTTTCATTTTGTAACAATATTCTCTTTGTATATGCATAACGATGTAGATCTTTTTGACTGTATATCTATCTGTTTTTAAACTTAACAATCTTAACGAGTATTTTAAGAGGTGAGCTTTTGTTATTTACTTTTTTTGGTGTAGTGCTCGCTGGACAACGGGCACTTACTAGATATATACACAAAGAGTTTTTGATCTTTAAATTATCTCTCCTATCTACGGTTGAAATCTATTTGAATTAATTCAATAACTGAGATTTCATCTGAGACTATTTTTTACTTCTAAAAAATATCACTTTTTTTCTTTCTCAAAGGTATTGGGTCCACTAGATATAATGATTTAATGCTCAAAAAAAAAAATTCTCTAAAATTGAGCATATTTTTGTTACTAACGTTGAATTATTTTCTTATTGGAGACCCACAAACATGTCAATTCACACCAAGAATAATGAACTGATCCCTACTCTCTTTGTTATGCATATATTCTATATACTGTCTAATTAGTAAGTGGAAATCGGGTACATGTCATGGTTGAAGCACTAGGTATGTCAGATATGTGACATAATCAAATCATACGATTCATACCCTTGTCAAGTATTTAACCCTCTTCTATCATCTCGGCGCTACAAATTCCAAGTTGAAAACAGGTGGAACACCCACTTTGAAGTTCTATCAACAATGACTTGGAAGGAGGAATTTCTCAATTATAAGACGATGCTTATGCCACAACGCGTCCCAATAGTCTAGTTAGATTCTTATCTTTTATTGTATGTATGTAAGTCTGGTGGGACAATATGTGCTGTCGAGCAGAGCGAAAAACAACCGAAGATGCTTTGGCTATGGTCAAATTTGTCTCATTTTTTTATTTCCAAGAATTAAGGCTCAAAGGGTCCCCCCTTGGCTAATCCATGTTGTATGCATGTAAAATAAAATATAACGTCTAATTTTGTTTACACCCACATATTAGTTCTCGCTATGATTAATATTGAAACATAGCACTGGGGTATGTTATGTGGGGCAAAAAATTATCCAGTGAAGACCATCTCCATACAGAACTGTATATCTCCAAAAGTACTTCCATCTCCATTATGAAGTCTATCCACCGTGAGACTCCAACTCCATCATCACTCCTATAATTATGGATTGCTCTCCAAGTACAAAAAAAAAAATCAGCCTCCTAGCAATTATCTCCGATAGTATGGGGCTACTCCTCCCATCTTATCCTTCCCAAGGATAAGCCGTGATCCACGGACATGGCCCATTACTCTCATCTATAATAAAGCTGCCCGCTCCCCATCATTTATAAGGTCATGATACATAAGTTAACTCTGGCATATGATTGATAGTATTGTTTGTTCATTGCCTTTCGCTTTTGATCGCCTTTTTCTGATCGTTACGCACGGAGACTTTTTGATGGCCTCACCCTCCGCCGGTAACGTTTGTTCATGTGCTAGCGCAGGTCGTCCCAGATATAGCCGATGTCTATCGCCTAGCGAGAGCAATGTGACTGTTGGTTGCTCTGTCCCAGCATTTTTTAACACCACAACAGTTGGCGGCCGTCGTATGGGAACGACCATTCGACCTTCTACTACCATGCACAACCGTTTGGTTACCCTAGACCAAGTGTCCATAGGTGACTCATCAGTCTAGTGCCAGATGTAATTCGTCTTCAGTGCCGAGGGTGCATCGTCAACTAGTGTCATGAAGATATATATCCCGCCAACCTCCTTGTTTTATTTAGCCAACATCAAAGAACGCCCATTCATTGCCAATGATAAGGCGTCTTAAATCGCCATCGAGGATTTCGCCCTCAAGAACGCCCATTATTATAACATGATAAGGCAATACACGACGATCGTCCAATCGCCAAATTTTTTAATGATCTCGCCTCGCGTGTGTTCACCCTCACCCAATAGGTTCAAAGGTTTCACCTCTAGCCCAAGGGCCTCACAAGGTGTTCACCTCGCCCATCGGACTCAAAAGTGGTTTCACAGCAGGTAGTCACCTCGCCCATAGGCTCAAAGGTGTCACAATCGCCAAAGGTGTCACCTACGCCATAGGCTCGAAGTTTTCACCTCGCCCAAATGGGCTCAAGTGTGTTTCACAAGGTTTTCACCTCACCCATAGGGCTCACAGGTGTCACCTCGCCAAAGTGTTCACCTCGCCCAAAGGGTTTAAACGTTTTCACACCCTCACCAAACCGTCATGCCCATAGTGGCTCACAGGTCAACCCTTGCAAAGGTTCACCCTCGCCATATGGGCTCACGGGTTTCACCTCGCCCAAGGTGATCACCTAGCCCAAAGGGGTTCAAAGGTTTTCAATCTCGCCCATAGGGCATCACACAGGTTTTTCACCCTCGCCACAGTGTTCACACTCGCCCATAGGCTGAAGGTGGTCAACCTCGCCCAAGGGCTTCGAATGTGTTACACTCGCCTAGGGCTACAAAGGTGGTTCACGAGGTTTTTCACCGGTCGCCACATAGGGCGCAGAGGTGTTCACGGCTCGCCATGAGGTGCGCATCTCGCCCAAAGGTTCACAGCACACAGTGTTTTCACATCACCCATAGGCTCACGAGTGTGTTCACCTGGCAAGGTGTTCACCTCGCCCCTGGCTCGAAGGTGTTCCCTCGCCAAGAGGGTTTCAAAGGTCTTTCACTTCGCCCATAGGGCTCACAGTGTTCACTCTCGCGCCAAAGGTATTCACCGCCCATAGGGCTCAAACGGTGTTCGACGCTCGCCGCAAAGGGTTCAAAGGTTTTCACCTCACCCATAGGCTGGCTCACAGGGTTCAACCTCGCCCAGTGCCTCACCTCAGCCCAAGGGTTAAAGGTTTTCACAACCGTCGTACCACATAGGCCTCACGGTGCTGTTACACCTCGCCCAAGGGTGTTCACCTCGCCAAATGGTTCAAAGGTTTTTCACCTCGCCCATAGGGTTCCTAGGTGTTCACCCTCGCCAAAGGTGTTCACCTCGCCCATAGGGCCAAAGGTGTTCACCTCGCCCAAGGATTCAAAAGTTTTCACCTCGCCCATATGGGCTCACAGGTGTTCACCTCGGCCCAAAGGCTCAAAGGTGTTCACCACTCAGCCCCTAGTGCTAAAAGTTTCATAGTCGCCCAAGTGTTCACCTCGCCCATAGGGCTCACGGTGTTTAACCTCGCCCAAGGTGTTCACCTCGTCCCCAAATGGTTCAAAGGTTTTCACCCTCGCCCATAGGGCTCACAGGTGTTCACCTCTCCCAGAGGTGTTCAACCCGCCCATAGGGCTCAAAGGTGTTCACCTCGTCCCAAAAGGGTTCAAGGTTTTGTCACCATCGGCACCATCAGGGCTCACAGTGGTTCACCTCGCCCAAGGGCTCACCCTCAGCCCCTAGGTGCTCACCTCTGCCCAAAGGGTTCTCAAATGTGTTCTGTCACCCAAGGTGTTCACACCTCGCCATAGGGCTCACATTCACAGGTGTTCATCACCCGATAATAGGTGCTTCACCATCGCCCAAAGGGTTCAAAGGTTCACCTCACCCATAGTGCTCAAAGGTGTTCACCCTCGCCCATGAGGTGTTTAAAGGTTTTCTACCTCACCCATAGGGCTCACAGGTATTCACCTCGCCCAAGGTTGCTCACTCGCCCTGAGTGCTAAAAGGTGTGGCACTCTCGCGCCAGGTTTGTCCACGCGTCTCCATAGGGCTCACAGGTGTTCACCTCTCCCAAGGTGCTCACCCTCTCCCATAGGCTCACACGAGTGTTCACCTCGCCCAAGGGCTCACACTTGTTCACCTCACCACATTGTGCTCATAGGTGCTCATCACATTGAGGATCATGTGAATCATGGGGGCGGAGAATAAGAATCCTCAAGGCCGAGAAGAATTTATTCTCCGAATTATGCATTTCTTCTCCAAAGTCAAGATCCAAGATATATCACCAATCCCTCTGTGCCACAGGTGATCAATGTCGCCAGTGGTTGGAGGAGATCATGTCGCCAATTGCAGAGGTGACCTTTATCACCACAGCTATGGATGATCGCCATTTTGCCAAAATGATTGGTCGTCAATTTATCTCATTGTGCCAACGATTTTGTTACCGAATGATAACCAAGTATTTTACCTGTTGGCATCTTGGCATCTCGAGTAGTGGGGGCTACTGATGTGGGTCAAATTATCCTAGTGAAAGACATCATCCTAAAGCTTTTCTCCAAAGACTCCATCTCCATTAGAAGTCACACCCACCCACCGTGAGACTCCAACTCCATCACAACTCCTAAATTATGGATTGCTCTCCAAGTATCCAAGCCTCCTACATTTCTCCGATATTATTGGGATACCTCTCCTCCCATACTATCCTTCCAGGAATAACGTCGGAATCCAGGACATGACCCATTCACTCCACCTATATACGGCCTGCTTCACCCCATCGTGTTATAGGTACAATGAATCCATAAATTACTCTGGCTAAGACTGATAGTACATGTTTGATTCATTGCTTAGGCTTTGAATCGCCTTGGTTTCTGATTCGTACGCCGGAGAGGTTTTTGAGCGCTCACCCCCGCCGTAACGTTTGTTTCATGGCTGCGCAGGTCCCGCCCAGATATTACACCGAGGTCTATCGCCTAGAGCCGAGTCATTTGACTGTTGGTTGGCTCTCCAACCAGATTTTTAACCACAACAGTATGCTTTTAGATTCAACATTGGGTGGAGGGGATCCGTATTACATGATTATAACCGTTTCATATTCTAAGGATGAGATACGCAGATGATCATTAAAAATCAAGTTGACAATCATAGCCACATAACACAAGTCGGATTTTATCTTTAAAAAATGAAACGATAAGTCTAATTTTGAGAGTAAATTGGCAAGACAAGATGATCTCATTATTGATTGTCAACGTCTACTCAACTTAAATTTCTGCATAAATTTGTACTCAGCCATATGATGCATAAAAAGTTAATTATGATCTCACATCTGGCATATTTTATTCGCACAAGCCCGGAAATTTTAACTTCACCGTGAACAACTGTAGCTTCAAATTAAATTCTCCGTCGGAACTGTAAATTATTTTGGATATTATTATTACTTGTAAGCATGGACTTTTAAAAAAAACGCTCATGGAAGAGATCTTCCCATAGAGATTACAAATATCTAAAGTCTCTGAACAGCCATCACAGGGGCAAGCAAGGGTCCCCCTGTCCTTTGCCTTTGACTCTCCTTTGATGACAAAATTTTATATTTAAAGTACTGTTTAGATTATAACATTTAAAAGTAAAATCTTTAACACAATTTTGTTCTTAAAAATATTTATTGTATGTGTAAAGTTTTATTTTTCAGTATATTTTGTATTGGTTAACTTAAAATTGAAACTTATTTGTGATAATTTTTCTTTTCACACAGTGAAAAATTACTTATTGCTTCAAAATAGAATATTTAGCAGATAAAGATGTAGGGCCTAGTCAGGGAAGAGCTAGAAAATAATTTTAGTAAGGATTAAACGCGTGAAATAATTTTTTTATGAGGTCAAAAACTGTTTTATATATATTCTAAGATAAATTATTATTTTTGTAAAGTTAAAATTTATTTATAATAAATTATACATAGATATAAAATACTTTTTTTTTTCCAGTGGGTCAATTTACCCCACTGCCACCCATCCGTTCCAACCGCCCTTGGCATTAGAGCTTAGAACATTTTGACGGAAAAAAGTGAGATTTTTAAGCTAAATCTGTAAGTTTTTTTATTTTATTATAATTTGGAGAGATTCAATACAGATAGATTATAGACACAAGACCCTTATATTGAGCAAATTTACATTTTGGATGCTTTGTACCTTCTTGAACTCAACTAAGTATATCCAATGCCCAATCAACTAAGGAATGACAAGGGAAAAGGCAATTACGGTAAACAATAGGTTTTGTCTAGGTTTGTCGAAAACTACTTAAGGTCCTCGAAAATGTTAATAAATTGGCAATAAACAAATTTATAGTTCCGAGTTAATCACTCATTACCACTCATTATGGGTGTCGGGAAATAGAAAAAATTAGATAGAACATAATTTTTAATATAATATGCACAAAGTGCCTGCTCTCAGACAAATGGCTTATCAAAATATTTGTATTAACCTAAATGTAAAAAATTATGATAACAAATCTTCAGGGAGACTCTCAATATCTGCAGTACTATGAAGCCGTAATATCACTTTAGAAGTCGTTAAGAATTTTAAATTCCATTCATGAATCTTATGATCAAAATACTAAATTGCTCTACTAACATCATCCTTCCTCAATACCTGGCTATCATCACTGGTAGTACATTATGGGAACCAGCCAAACTAAATGATCACCGAGGGTCACACCAAATATAGAGACACACAAAGGAGTGAGCTCCACACACTTGGGGTTAGTGGGAGCCACTCTTTTTGTGTCCCTCCCTCTCTCTCCTAAGTGTGCATTGGGATACTCAAATGGGGTATCCATAGCATATTTATCCCATCACATGTGCTGTCCTACCTTCTTTCTGGATAGTAATAGTGACTCTCTGCATCTTAACCTCTCTCTCTCATTCCATTCATCATCACTCATTTTTGTGTCTGTGCATAATGTCCATCTTCTTTCTTTTTTTTTTTCTCTATCATTGATATCAAATATGCAGTTGTATGATAAAAATATTCTAAGCATAGAAGATTTTCAAAAATAAGTGCTAAATAGGAAATCTATTTTCCCAAAAATAATAAAAAATCATTTTAAAGTTTTTTTCATTATGTAAAAAACAATACAAACAAAATTACATTTTTTTTGTCAAAACAAAAATTGAGTACTTTTCTTTTTAATTGGGAGTGCCATGATAGCATAGGAAATAGAAAAACTAAACTAAAACGAAGAAAGGAAGAGTTTATGTGGAAGCTCATGTACGAGTGTTAGATGATTTTTTTTAACCAAATAAGTGAATAATTTTTTTTTCCTGTCCAATTTAAGATTTTTTTTTTTAAAATAGTAAGTGAAGATAGAGTTTTCTAGGCTTAAGAAAAACCTATTTTTTGAGTTATAGTTCTGTAGAACTTAATATATGTAAATATATACAATACCCGAACAATTAAATTGCCACCTCTTTGATACACTTGCAACCATACACACACGTTGAAAAGATGTCGTTTTCCACTCTATCGCATAGTTACTTTACCCAACACACATATACTTGCACTCTCGAACTCATCCACCCACACTTGACTTGTACCATAATTAACATCAACTAGAGATTTCTTGTGTATCAATTGTATTGTTAGTATGCACATGACCATCACTGCTTTCTTGCAACTGATATTGGCTCCATTTTTGAAAGCTATTACTATTGAGCATGCGACTCCTTGCTCTCCTTTGCAAGTTGATTGTCTTGCACCATCACCCACACAATTCGACTTGCATCAACCACACAAACAACTTACACCCTTTGATCACAGCCTTGGACCCATTGACGCTTGACTTCTTATTCCCTTGACTATTCCAATGATAGTGACAAGTCAAGAATTGACTTATTCCAATGATTGTGAGAACATCTTCATTGAATAACTTATCATCTTTCATTTGTCCTTTTATCCCGTGAGGTCGACCTCCTATTGTGTGAAGTCTTCTTCACCCCAAGTCACAGTCCAAAATCACGCATTTTATTTAAAGTGAAATCCAAAGTGTGAAGTCAATGCACGGGGGTGGATGTAAATTTCTGGTTTCACATTATAAGAGAATACGAAAACATATTTTTTTTTTGATTAAATCTAGATAGAACTTCCACTAAACTAAACAAAAATATTATTTATTGAATGAAAATAAATTTATTAGTGGAGTTTTTTTTCTTCTTTTCACTGTCTTAATCTGGTAATGAATAACGAATGCTATAACTGTAGGAATTACTGCATTTGCTTCTAAGTCAAATCTTTACCTTCAACAATAAGTCACTCAGGCATAGCTGTGCCTGCGATGAATTATGGACATTTTACCTTCGTCTCCACGAAGTAGGAAGTCTATCTCTCTCTATTTATTGTATGTATCTATACGTGTTTTGCAGATAGAGCTAACTGGTGGAGGGGAAGGAGTTGAGTTGCCCATCGGGGGGATTAGCGTTTTGACGGTTTGGATGACTTTCTATCAAGCATCATTTCTAAGATTTAGGAGATTGACTTCGATCGATCATAGACGTGTTGAATTTTTATCTCTCTCTTTAAATCTTGATTAGGCAATTGCGCAA
>VIGQ01000938.1:147500-148932 GCA_009663005.1 Actinidia chinensis
ATTAGCCATGAAAAGGTGCGGTTGTTAAAAGAGAGAGGGAAGTCCTGTAAACAGGCAGGACCAAGAACCAAGGTCAGTCGGGGACCAATTCGCTATGATCTCGTGATCATGTCTTGTATAGTTACTTTCTTGTTGGCTCTAACATAAAAATCGAGAGAGAATCGGCTCAGTAATCGAGTTCATAAATCAAACATCGAGGTCTTTGCGTGGATGCCATTTGAATGCTTAGAATTGACCCAAACTTCATCATGAATGAGTTTGAACGTTATTCCCGAAAGCTCATTCTGTGAAGCAGAGGAAGAGTCCGCTTCAAGCATTGACATTGTGATAGAGGTTTGAGAAGTTAAAAGAGGCAGTGTAATTAACAAAAGTTCTTACCTCGAGCTGGTTATCCAACACAGTGGTGTTTAGAAGAAAAAATGGCATGTGGAGAGTGTGCGTCGATTTTCACAGCTTCAAACCGAGCTTGTCTAAAGAACTTCTTCCCCTTGTAAAAAATTGATATCAGTTTGGTGACTCAACATCCGGCCACGTTCGGATGAGTTTTTTAGACGCTACGAGGCTACCACCAAATAGTAATGGATGAGCCAAATAAGAAAAGACACCGCTTTATCACAACCCTATTGGTGTTTTTTTTGTTACAAGGGCCAAACCCTTTAGTGCCGTTTGGCTACGGATTAGGCGGGGGGATAATTTTTTCCCTTGGTTCGTTTGGTCTAACGATATGGGGGTGGATAATTTATGCCCCGGATATTTATATAATGCCGAGGAGGTGTATAATTTTTGGTGCCTAGACCCCTAACTAAGTTTTATCCGTGGGGATAAGGGGTGGGGGATAAGACAAAAATATCTAAAGAGAAATCACAATGTTAATTTATATATATATATATACTTCAAATAAATCTATATTTTTAATATCTCAATATTTATATTTTGTTTCTCCCTATATCTTTTTCTTTTTCTTTCTTATCCTCCACCCTTATCCACCCATTCTAAAAAGTATTCCAAACAAAGTTAAAGTTATCCCCCTCTAAATTTTTCTCCCATCATAAATTTAATCCCCCTCCCATATCCCTCCAGCCAACGAGCCCTTAGGGTTAAAGAATTCAAAGCCCGTACTAGAGAATGATCAACAGAAGTCAGCGCCTGATGGGGAAACACATGGCTGCCTATAAATCATGACATGGTGGTTTTTAAAAACAACTAAGATAGGGACCATCGAAAGACCTCGCCGAGGTGTTGAGATCTGAAAGAAAACAAGTTTAAGGCTGAACTGCTAAGTGCGCCTTGTGGGTGAACTCAGGAAAATTCCTAGGATACTTAGTCACTCAACGGAAATCGAATCAAAACCTGAAACAGATCGTGGGGCAGATCATGGCCTTGAAAGTCAAGAAATATGGAGCCACTAAATAAGACTTTGATAAATGTGTCT
>VIGQ01000805.1:2500-7500 GCA_009663005.1 Actinidia chinensis
AATTAGGCTTCATAATTTCATTTTGAAGTTCAAAAAACAATCCAAGAAAGCTCTATTTTTATCTCTAAAATTAAGATATCAATTTGAGTTTCCATATTTAGAGACCTACTTAAGAAATGAAAACTAATCTCCATTTAAAGAAAAGCAAGATATATATTTTTGCAAAGAGGGGAAAAAAAGCAAGAGATACATATTTTCACTGCTAGAATGAAGAAAGGGTGAAAACATATAAGAAATAATTTAAATTATCAAAGACCCAAAAAAATAAAAAATTATAAAAAAAATAAAGTTTGACTATGGGAAAAAACAACTAAACCCTACTTTTTAATTATAACAAATCAACTTGTAATTTTAATCCGGTAACATAAAACCATCAGTAATCTTCCATCTACCAGAGGTAATAAAACTAGTTATTTTCTCTCAAAATGTACCGAAACGACTTCATATAGTATTACTCCTGTTTTTAAAGCCATATCAAATCAATTACAAGACAAAATAATTAGAGAGTTAATTTTGTATTTAATTTTAAAAGAGACCCAATTTTTATCCTAATTTCAATGAGAATAGTTCAATTACGACTTTAAAAAAGAAAAAAAATCTTATACAACGTGGTTTCAGTTCATTTTGCTGGAACCATTAGTTTCGTTAACCCTAATTGAATTAATACTACAAATATTTAAATTATTATCGAAATAAAAATAATGTCGTTTTAATTAATACTAACCTAGCTGATTTTCTCTCATTTTTTTTTGGTTTTTAGAAATGAAACCATGAAACATACGAAGACAAATCACAAACAAATTAAATATTTCTACTTCTCAACCCCGGGCAGCAATTTCTCAGTTTGGTACCATCAAGAAAAGACACGGCCACGTGAAAAACTGTGCTACCACAGTGTATACAGACGCACCTGTTTTACGATTGGATCTTCTGAAGGCGAGTAGTGTAAAGTGTTTCTGAAAAGTGTATAAAATAATATTATTTTGTATAATTCAAAATTAAAATGATATCTTTTAATAATCATAAAAAGACTAATTTTATGTCAGATCAAAACGATTCTTTTTTGGTATGAAACGTACAAACACTTTTAATTTTGTACACTCCAAAAATATTTTACTCTACACGCAGCTTCAAAGGATCTGACTTCTTTTTTAAGGGTAGCCATAATATTGTAATACGTGGCGAATTTTTCCATTAGGACACAGCTTTATCCGCAGCCCAAAAAATTATATTAGCAGACAATTTAAATATTTTAATGTTTATTTTGAGATTTAAATGTTAGACTTTGTTAAAAAAATGTAATATTATAAAAAAATTGATACTAATATAAATAATAATCAAACATTATTTAATTTATATAAAATAAAGAAATAAAAATTACTTATTAAATTATAAAATAATGATGAACATATATTTATTATATTCATGATATAATTTTTTATAATTATTTAATATTTTTATAATATTAATTTCTATAAATATAAATATTTTAAATTTTCAAAATAAAATAAAAAGAAGGATGATATTCTAAGTGCTGAAATGTATTGTAGAGTTCCCAAAATATGAAACCCCATCCTTTCTATTATACTAGTACTCCGTATTTTTATTTTCCTCAAAATCTTTGTTTGTTTATTAGTGGGACCCACACACACAACTACAAAGAAAAAAAAAAAAAAAAAAAAAAAAAAAAAAAACCAGACAAACTCTTGTAGTGGCTCCACCTATACCTTACGTGGGCCCAGCTCCACATGTACCTCGAAAACCCCACCTGCGGAGTATTTTTTTGTGATTTCAATGATTTTATAATTTATTTTTCATTAATATATATACATATATATAATAAATATAATATTATTATTCACATGTAGATATAATTTCGTATATTTAATTATTCTTATTTTAAAAGTGTCATAAAAAATACATTTTTTTTGAATAGATATCTAACCATGTTCCTAACCGCAAGAAAAATAGCAAAACTTAGTGAGTAATATTTCTTTGTAAAACCTAAAAATTATTTTTTTGTTTGTCCTATTTAGTCTATTATGTCCTTTTCTTAATAGAATAAATAAGAATACTTTTCCTATTCTAATCACTTTGGCATATTATAATGTTAATTTATAAATATCATTAATTGATCAAGTTTAGGATTAAACTTCTTTTGTTATTTTAATTTGATTATTTTTTTTTTTCATGACGAGCTTATTTTATTTTTTGGTTAAAGATTTTATTTAGTTTTGAGTTCGTTTACATTAGATAATTAGAAAAAGTAATAAAATATTAAAAAAAGACAAATATATATAAATTAATCAAATAACTCTATATTAGTATGATCCGCGGATAATCCGAATTAGTAAGCATAGTAGCCTTTTCATCTTTATTAACTTCAGAATGAGTTTTTCCAAGCATTTCCAACCCACCTCTTGTCTTAGCCTTTTCAAATTACCCAAAATCTGTTTTTTATTTTAAAAGTTGTGACAAACACTCCAAAAATTACTTTTTGAGATTCATAATCTAAAATCTATTGAAAATTGAATTCTAAACCCATGAAAAATGCATACCAATTAAATTAAAAAAAATATTTTTTGTGACAACCCCTTTGTGAAATTAGGGTTATACTGGCTTTGATCTCAACTAAATTTCGAAACCAAAATCTCAAGCAAACAAATAACTAATATGAACCTGATTTGACTTCGTCGATCTTTTACCGTATTCTTTCAGTGTGTTTGAATCTTTGATCACGAACAGAGTATAGACTTTAATATGTATCTATTTCACTCTCTCTTTTTGTAATATATATATTCCAATATATGAGTGCGTAACCTTATAGACAGTTGCAAAATACACATATATATAGGCTATAGTGGGAACATCAAGGAGTCAATAAGATTTGGACTTTCTATGAAAACAACAAAACCAAATTCACTCTAATTAAATTTTTATTTTTCATAAATTATAATTCATACCACTGAAGAATTATAATTACACACTAAGAATTATAATTTCACTTTCACTATTATCTCAAAATTAATATTTCGGACCTCTATCTTAGTAAATGCTCATTAATCTTCTCGCGTTAATTTACTTTAATACCCGTGATTGAATATTATTAATTAATTCAATTAAATCCACTTCTTCAAAAAATTCTTAAAACATTCTACTTAACTCATTTGATATGTCACATATAAAATTCCCTTGCATGTTTTGCTATAATCAAAACTTATAAAATTCAAGGAGGTATGATCCCTAAATTGGGATACAAATTCTGTTAATAATTAATATCCACCTTACACATAATGTGACTAACCAATTCACCGAGTTTGTTGACCAACAAAGAATCTCATTTGTATAAATTAAAAACGATCAACATTAAATGCACGTGTCTAATAATTATTTTGGAATTAAGAGTATAAGAACTCATAATAACCATTGAGTATTATTGTCTTATAAAGTCAGTATAAAAATAATATTCTAAAAATGGTCTCGTTCAATATGTACAAAAAGTGTACAGGTACTGCACTGTGAGTCAAAACTATTCATTTTTCATGGTTATAACAAACCTACTAAAATATTGTGCTGGAGTTCTCCGATTGTTTATTCATTCCATTATAACTGTGAACTAAAAAACCTATACATCACAAGAATCGATAATTAAATCTTTAGTTTGTAAGCCAAACTCTACACACCTAATCATCTATTATGTAAAATAAAAGACACAAAAGCACAATATCAATATTATACTACAATATTACCCACATAAATTCTCGTAAAATAGATAATTAATTAAAATTAAATACTAATTTTTATTAAAAAATAATTTTTAATATATTTCTCCAACAAACCTAGATCTAAAAGTCATGACAAACACTTCCAAAGTTATGAATAAAGACAATTAGGTAATAGAAAAAATATAAAGAACTTATTATAACTTGCAAAAATAAAAAACTAAAATAAAATATATTTAGTGAATAGTGAAATAAAAAATCATCACTCTTACTTTTACAATATATCATTTTTCAAGATTAAATTTTTTATACATGCGCAATAAACATTTAACCTCATTTTCTTCACTCAAAAATCTTGGCGGTATACTTGTGGGGCACTGATAAACAAAAATTATTTGGTTATTTTAATACAATGAAAATCATTTAAAGCAATTAATTCTAATAAAACAAGGCCAATAATTTTTATACTCTTTTTGTATTAGGTAAAATAATTTAAATAATATTGTATTTAAATTACTTTTATTTAAATATTTTAATTTGTATAAAATAAAATTTGAATAAATAAGCTAATAAAGGAAAAAAAATAGAATTAAAATTAAAAAGAGAGGGAGTGAAAATTATTGGTTTAAAACAATTAATAGATGAAGATGATGCTAGTTATGGGCTCCACGTAATCTATTCGGTGGGCCCAGTAGCCCACATGTATCCAAACCAAGACATCCCAACCCCACACAAACTCTCACATCAAAAAACACAAACCTCTCCTATAAAAGGGAAACTTCTCTCTGTGGGGTCAATTGAACCTCTGTCTTCTTCCTGAGCCCCACTCAAATCAGCCCAACCCACTTTTAGAAACCCTAACCCTAGTCTCTCTCTCTCTCTACCCTCTCTATGGGTTCAGAGATGGTCCTCCAGTTCTCCTCGCATGATTCATCACCGCAAAACCACACCGCCATCGCCACCGCAACCGCCGTCACCGTCACTCCGCTAGAGCAAAAAGCGGTTTAGCCTCGAGAGACCGCCACACAAAGGTGAATGGCGAGGGCGGCGGGTGCGGATGCCGGCTCTTTGCGCCGCCCGGATCTTCCAGCTTACGCCGAGCTTGGTTCACCGCTCCGACGGAGAGACCATCGAGTGGCTCCTCCGCCACGCCGAGCCCTCCATCATCGCCGCCACCGGGACCGGGACCGTCCGCGACCGCCCGACACGTCCTCCACCTCCACCGCCGCTCTCTCTCCTCCACCTCGGCCTCTCTCTCGGCCTTCTCAATTCAATTGC
>VIGQ01000805.1:10000-20000 GCA_009663005.1 Actinidia chinensis
ATGTATATTAGTCTAGCACCAGGATGAGGGCTTTAGGGACCCATACCCGAACTTAGCATAAAGCCAGAAGCTTCTAATGCTTACTTCCAAACGGCCACCAACTTTTCTCCCTCCTAAAATCAGAAGGTGGTAAGTCTGGTTCAAAACAAAAACACAAAACAACATCAATAGGGATAAAGATAGGGCTAATGTTAAAATGGTAATAATAAAAACACAAACACCCAAGTGTAATTACTAACTAATCTCATCCTAGCTCAAGTTGTGATTTGTAAAGTTGTTGTGGGCTCTCTCCAGATTTTTTTTTTTTCCCAGGGGAAAGGTATCCAATTCTCTTTAAAAAAAAAAGGGTAAATATATGACAATCATAATCACCACCTTCCTTGAGATAGATAGAGTTGTAGTGCACTCCGCCCAAAAGCCAAGCAAATGACTGCAAAGGCCATATACAAAATATCTATGATTAATGGGATCACCAAAAACAAATAATAGGAACAATTTCGGTTCTCTTTGATGGTTGCGCGCAAGAGGAAAAGAAGGCAATAAACTACCTATCATGATTTTCTTCTCAAATGCAGCAGTGTGGCCATACTAATATATAATGTGAACAGGTAGAGCTAAAATAAACTGTAATCTTACATCTCCAAACACCACACAAGAAATGCAATCATGAAACGGGTGATGAAGACAGAATTTTTCCCATTAGTTACAAGTGCGTTATGATAATCAAGTTGGATGCTATTACTAGTAGATATTCACATAATTTATCAGCTACATAGATTACTTAAATAGAGCAAGGAGAGGACAGAGAGTTAGCACACCTTTATGATTAGAGAACATTTGCTATATTTGCTACTTTATTTCTAAATACAACTAGGGTCATTATCGCGCTTAATTCCTCTATTTCCTTGTGTATAACGCTACATTTCTATCTTGCCTGTTGCGGAAAATATTTGTTGCTGCTCTCAGAGTGCTTTGCGGGTGTGTTGTGTTCCCTAAGTTGATTGTTCCCTCAATGTCAGGAAGATTTGCGCAGCACCGTGCTCTTTCATGAACACATAACACCAAGTGAAAGAACCAAGACAATAGCGGTCGATTAAAATTTTGAATGAATGGCCTGTTCCAATTTCATCCTATCAAATTGAGTGGGAGAATTAGCACGCACATCACTCCCCCCTCTTTTGTTAGTCCCTTTTAAAAGTTCAACTTGTTAAGGAAACATGCAATTATCATTCGAATTAAAGGTAAAGCATTATTTCCAACATACTCATTTTTTCCCACTTTCAAATAAATTTTAATATTATAGGGGACCAATTTTTGGAAACTTACAACTTTATGTTTTGGTTTTCAAATGGACAATACATCCCAAATTGTGAAGAGACGACTAACAACAGGACAGGGAGTAAACCTTTGCCTATGTGCTACATAACATGTTTGTTATTTTGGCAGGGATTGATTTCATAGCACTTGAGTTGGTCAAGAAGACTTGACATTTTCGCATATGCTGTCATCTCCTGTAAACCCCCATATCTATCCAGGTGTTATTCTATTTTTCATATGCCATTTTGATAAGAATAAATGAGTTGCACTTCTAATATGTCCTCTTACATGGAAATAACGCAGTTCATTAATGTAAGCTACAAATATCAATTACAAATTACAGGCAACCATAATCAGATAATAGGTCACCATGTTACTAAACAGATTAGCTGTAGGAGCATAGAAATTACACTGATGGCATTTTGTTTTAAAACAAAATGCATATAGAGGAGAGAGAGGGCATGAATATTTGATGTCAAATTGAGAATAGAGAGTAATTGTGTGAAAATCTCAGTAGAATCTACCAACATGTGAGAACATAAATTTGGCTACTATTTGGAAAAGTACCAATACGCAATAGTATTTTTAGATTGACATAACTGGGAACAACGAAGTAGCCATAATGCTCACAGGAAATTAGGGCCATACTCATCACAGTTTCAAAAAGAACTGCAGGAGTTATTTTTTTAGTATTCCATTTGAAAAATTCAGCTTAACTATTAATGCTCACCGAAAACTTGAAATATACTTAGTTTCTGTTTGACAACAACGTCTGCTCGCAGTTCTAGTATTTCAACGGAACAAAACGTTTGTTAACACTCACTAAACTGTCTGTTCTTACCTCGTATTGACTTTTGGAACTTTGGAAAATCTCGATGGACAGGTATCTTAAATGAAGGACGACAAAATTTTTACACCATACTGCAACGCAACATTAAAATACATTAGTCCTGGACAGAATGAATATTGATGTCAGTTAGTTTTCCTCTTACGTTAAACCTAAAGTCAGTAACTACCCTCAAAAGTTAGCTTACAACGTTACACATGCTTCTATACAGATACACAAGTATTATATGTACATTCAAAAGGCACACAGAAGGAGAGGATTCAATGTATTCAATCAGTAACCAAGAAAACCAAATAGTATACTATCATAGACACATAACTCTCCTATCCGAAATAAGATCCATGTTAAAGTAAAGAGGAGCAGCATGCACCAATATTCCCTTCTCCTCTTTCCATTTCTAGTCGGGTGTCAGCTTGAAGGAGGTACAGCAACTGCCCCATGAGTCTTAAAACAACTCAATAATGCCAAAAGCAACACTCCACCGACTCATACCATCTCCCTTTCTAGTTAACATGATAAAATAACTCAACACTCTCCTAACCAGGGGAAGAACCAGAAGGCTGCTGTCAAGGGGAGGGGCTATTCAAGAATTGGTTTTCTCATAGAACACAATTCTTATCAGCATTTATATAAAAGTTCATAGTATATATGAACGGTCACTATGATTATAAACAGAAGAAGAAAAAACAGGAACAAAAACAAGCCGCAGGAGCCTAGTTTGAAACTTGAAATTGATATTGATACAAGAAACTTAATGAACATGGACCATAAAAGTAATCCTGATAGTTGCTTTCACAAACCTTGGTATTTATACTGTTTGATTAATCTTTTCTAGGGCAATGATTAACAACTTTCATCACTCACTCTCGCCTTTTTTGGTAACTTCAGGATCCTACCCTGGGCAGGCCATAAGTTTCTCAATTTTTCTATTTCTTGCAAGCTATTTTTTCCCATTTCTAAGCGTAACTAAATCGTACTTGACTCTTGAGACCGCCATAGGCTGTTTAGCAAGTATTCAAATAGAGGTTGTGGTTGCGATAATGGTAACGGTGGGCATGACGTGGTTGTGACGTGTAACAGGCGTATGTAACTATTGCAGAATCCGTTGCCATGGAATTTTTTTTATTGTTCCCACTTCACGAAACTTACCAAACTATGTTTTTGGTTCAGAATCAGATTTTTGGGGTGTTTAAAATATTCTTTGGGGCTTTGTGTTTTAAAGATATCCAATTATTTAACTAGTTTCATAACATTCATTAAGGTCGCTAACGAAGAGGATTTTATAGTTTTTAACAACAGTAAATCATTTCATCATCTAAATTCATACTGCAGCCACTCTAATATCGTCATTTATTTATTTACTAGTTGTGTGGTGTTGTGTTTCAAACGTTCACATACATTTATTAACTAATAAATATATACATAAGGAAAATAGTTTTAAACATACATTGATTCATTTTTTATTACACAAACTAAAAGAATATGATACATATCTTCAAGTTTCACAGTAACAAACATACAACTTATATATATGGGCTGAAAGTAAGCAAATAAAAAATGCCACCTCTATGTAACAGCATAGCGGTACATAACGACTTGTTACATCGTTTATCTAATAAACAACGGTTGCAGCCATTTTTAAAACGCATAGTGTAGTATAGGACGAATTCAATAAATTCTAAACTTTAACTGAAGACAAAACTAAAAGAAAACCAAAGATAATAGGTTATACTCTCAGTATAGGTAAATATATTAGGAGATCTCAACTCCTTCATGATTATATTAGGACTTGGGTAAGAAACCATGGAGTTTCCATGTATCTCAAACTTCAACATGACTGATGACATTATTTTAGAACAGGAAAATATAGTATTTAATGTTTTGAAGTTCATATATGTAATAACATCGAAGAAGAAAGAAAAAAAAGATATGTCCCGGCTTTCTAGGATTCATCAAAAGCATTTGCACGGTGGAGAGAGAGAGGTTGACCAAAAAATTGGTCTCACGAAGAAAATTAGAAATAAAGGGAATATTTTTTTGTTATCATTCCATAGAATATAATTTTTTGTTATCATTCTCATAGAATACTGGCAGGATTTATACATGAGATAATGTAATAAAAATAAAATAAAATAAAATTTGATGTTAATAATAAGGAAAACTAAATCGAAAATTATGAAACTAACAACTAGAAAAATATCCTAGGCTATTTCCCACACTCTCCTCAAACTGGAGCGAAACTATCAATCAAGTTCATCTTGACAATAAAGGACTAAGCGGAGACGGAGAAAAATATAACCCGAACAACCCGGAAATCCAGACAAATCACAAAGAAAGCCATGTCAGCGATACAAGATTCAACGACACAAAAAGCCCCAAAAACAAGAACCATGATTCACTGACCAAGATAAAAGGTATCGAGACAAGGCTTAATCATATAGTTGAACAATACCAAAACAAAGCTGCTGGAGAAAATCGACAGAAACACATAAAGACCCTAACGGGCAAAGGTGGTCAAAATATCGACGGCAAGTCTACAAGAGTAGCAATAAGGCCTGTGCAGAGACAATAAAGGCCCAACGGGCAGAGGCCTCAGATATTGAACGGCATAATAAAGAAACCACGATAGTGGCATTAAGGGAAACCCGGCCTAACCATAACGAAACAGGCTCAAGCAATGTGGCAATGATTTTGACCCCAGTTGGCACGATGGAAAATCGTCGAAATCTCGAGTGTAATGATATTGGTTGTTGAACGCAAACGGAAAACAACATACCAAACAGAGGCGATTGGTGGTGGAGGAACAGAAAAGAAAAGATAAAAAATGAAGAAAAAGAAAACACCGGACAATATTCCGTCAAAGCGAGTTTCGCTGCCGCGGAAGTTGAGGAGGCTGACCAAGAGCAATGTACTCTGATACAAGAGAAAATTAGAATAAAGGAGAATACATAATATTGTTATCATTCCATAGAATACTGCGCAAAAAAGGGGAAAATTTTTTTACATACTTTTGGTAAGTAATAAAAAGGTACATCATCTATGAAACTAAATAAAGAAATTAGAAAACTCTAAAACTAGAAAATATCCATCCTCGAAATGTCCTAGGATATCTAGAATATCATCCTAGAATAACACCGCGACAAATTACGGCAAAGGCAGGTGCCGGCTGCCGCGGGAAGCGGAGGGAAGGAGGCCTGACCAAGAGCAATGTAGCTTGATACCAAGCGGAAATTAGAATAAAGGAGAATAAGATATTATTATCATTCCATTAGCCTACGGCGGATTTATGACTGAGATTAAGGTAATAAAAATGGAAAGATCAAATAAAGAAACTAAATAAGGATCTTAGAAAACTATAAAAACTAGAAAATATCCTAGGAAGAGCCTAGGATATCCTTCCTTAGAAATTTCCAACAGCTCATGAGAAATTTTTCTATTTCTTTTCCAATAAAAAAGCAATTAAAAAATACCCTCAGATAAGGGAATTTCACTGTTTACTATACTGGAAAATATAATAAGCAAAATAGCAACTCATAGACATATTGAACATCACTAATTCTCAAAGTACCCAATGAGGGGAATTGGTACATTTTTTCTGGGGGGACACAATTGTGTTAGAATTGTTTTTAAAAGTAAATTTGCAAAGATAGAGTCCAAAATAGATATTCCAAGAATCAATTTTTTTTTTCCAGTTTTTATAGGTTGTTTTTGGCGCCTATAAACAAAAACAGAAACATAGTTGTACAAACAATTGACACAACGTTTTAAGACAGAAAAAAACAAAAGGTGTTTTTTTTATAAGCTCGGCAACATGGCACAATATCTTCTCCCAATAAGTGACTGGCATACTTGCCGAGCAAAATTTCACAATCCAATCAAAATTTAATATTATTACAAGGGAAACCAGCTTTCAATTTTTCAAATTACCATTTAGGCAAGCATACACTACAATTTAAGAAACTCAACACTATATTCAAAAACAATTCTAATACATAAAAAACTGTCAAGCCAATTCAAACAAGAGAAAAGAAGTCACAAAATTTGTTTGTAATCTACCGAATCTGCAGCTGCTTTGCAAGGTCACGTGATCTCCCCATTCACCACTCCTGATAATCAATTGGAAGGCAGAAAATAACAACTATAATTGCAAATAAGGTAAGAAACTTGAATTGGAAAGAAAGCGAGGTTTTAAACATACTCGGACATCTTCTTCAATATTCACCATATTCCTGGGAAACAATCCCTCGTACAAGTCTCGGTGCGACTTAAGCTGCCGATGTTCCACCACCATATAGACGCATATTAGGATCCGATAACCTCACTATTATAGTACATATTCAACAGTTCATTAACAAAGTACTTTCTTGGATAACCACCCTGATTAACAACTTCTTGTCTACAAATTGGTGGTGCCTGGTGTCCGTAGAATTGATCTGATAAAAGCTCGAAACTGAAGGGTGTAAAAAATATGGGGTTACTATAGCTACATTGAAAGAGAAAAATCCAAAGCCATTAACATGAGAAGAAGGCAATATTTCCAACGATTAGATTAATTAAGGCAGAAGAATTATATTATATGTCTACTTGAGGACCTATACATCCAAAAGCATAGAATACTCAAATATGGTGCTAAACCTTGATATAATCAATAAATCCATTAACCCGTATTAGACTAGTTCTGGATATCATGGACGATTCAGATAAAAGTGAGGTCCTCTATGATGTAAGATCATAGGTTGATATTTTTACTAGTGCATAAGAATAGTAGACATAAACCTGCAGCACAGCCTGAAAAAATAGTTTTTTTCCCTCTTGTATTTATTAATTTATTTATCTTGAGATAGGGTTGTTTCATGTTGAAGAAAAAATTATACTTGTTCTTTTTTCATTTTCCGGTTACAACAGAAAGAACCAAACCACAGTGAATTGCTGCTCAATGGACTAGTTACTGCATTAATTATTTGAGGCCAAATAATTAGAGGTTCATAACTGTTAAGTTATTAATATAGTTTTCAAGGGCATTTTTTACTTAGAACTCCTTGATCTAAATAATAGTTACGAGGAAGAGACTCCCTAATCATTCTCTTCTCTATTTTCGCATAAACCCATCTCTTTCCTCTTCTTTCTTATTCTTCTCTCTCACCAGGAAATCTAACTCTTAACAATGCAATTTAACATGATTAATCTGACACTCATCCACTACGCTTGCTGGGACGGGCACAGGTCTTATAGGGAGGGACTGGGGGTAGCAAAATAAAGCCATAATGCAATCTGGTTACCAGGATGGTCATAAGAAGAAAAAGAAAATACCCTGCCCCAAGTTTAAATATGAATGCCTAAATATCCCCCCCCATATCATGTTTAAATTCTGAATACCTTAAACATCTTCGAGGCATGATGTCAAATTGATCAAATTCTGTTGTTCATTTCCCTGCACAAACAGAGGAAAATTTGAAGTTAGCCTCTAGAACAGGGGGAAGGAGTAAAAAAAGAATTAACTTCATATCCGAAAGGGGTTGGATGAAAGCCGAAAAAATAACCTGACAATTACCATCTCTTGAACCTTTGCTCAACCAAGATCGTATAATTTCAATCTGCAAATCATAATGGAATTCAAAGTCAACATGTAGTCATACTAGCAAATAGCATGTTGCCAGAGAAAGGAAAACACTCAGTGATCCAAAAAGCCCCAAATCAAACACTACATATCCAAAACAAAGGAAACATAGCATAAATCCCAGAAACCGTTGTGAAGTGAAAGGACGTAATATCCCCTTTGCGATACAGTAACTTCTAATACAGAATTAACTACCAACGAATAGATTTAAGTATTGAAGGGACCAAACCTTATTTTTCTCATGCGCTTGATATCTTGTACACAAAACAATAATGAGACAATGCTAACGTAATACGAAGCAGAACAGAAGAGGAGTAAGTTGGCAGTATGGTATAATGGGTAAGAGTTCCACAATATAGGAATCTTGATTATAAAACATCTCATAAGTGTTTGAGTCATGCAAAAATACTGTCATCATCTTCCAGGACCGGATAAAAAATATATTGGAAGTTCTAATTGTCGGGGCACCACTATCCTATCTTTCAAAACATTGGCTTTGAAGAAGCAAATAAACCATTTTAAAGGTTCTATATAGTGTAGGCAACAATTTCAAAACATCGCCCAAGTGTTTAGAAGCCAATAAATCAATTCAAATTTCCATAAATTTGCCTACCACCTCGTGGGAAATGTATAGCTCGAAACAAATTCATAGTTTTAAAAAAAGTAAAAGGCATACTAAGAAATACCTATCCAAAGCCTTTGATGATCAGAAGTTGATTCATCAGTTGAGTATATCACCATTAATTCTAGGAACATGGGCTGGATAAATCAAAAACAAATACTTTAGATAAATGAAGTCTAATAATATTCGTTAACTGTACCCAATCTCAAACACTACCAATTTGTAGATCGGAACAAATTGGATATAATCAAATAAAATTCAGATATTAGAAAATAGATTGGTAGCTTTATGTTATATACAAAAAATACCGATGCAAAAGCACACTGAAGATAGAGTTGCTATCAATATTTGAAAATCGAACCAGTGAACGAACCGGAAAAGGGACCGGTTGGACATGTCACTGGTTCTACTGTCGGGTTTTTTTAAAACAGAGAATCGAACTGTGGTATCATAATATATTTAAATTTGTATATAAGAAAAAAAATAATTAAAATCAACTTTATAACTAAATATAAAATATTATGTGTGTACATTAATTATTTTGACATATTAATATTGCGTGGGGTGAACTTTGAAAGGGGAGAAATCTGGCGATTCATTTCGGAGAGAGCGTCATCGGCATAACCAATCGCCTAATCTCAACTTTTACGCGATCCCCCACAAAATAGATTCGTTTGAATTGAAAATGGAGTCGCCACGTAGTTTTAACAAACTAAGAAATGACTTTTCGTTTTGAAAGTCGAGATTGGGATTTGGGAGTTAAGCTACAAAAGGGGAAGGGGGTTAGGCACCCCCTTTCGCTTAGTCAAAGGACCCACCTCCACTAGCACTTTGAGGGATTTCTTTTTAACTTGGTTGGATTAGTCTTAATAGTTTATAACCTTCATTAACGTGAAAAAATAATAATCCTTCGCAATTAATTTCATACTTTTTCAAAGAACATTCTAACCCAACTTTATTTTTGAAAGTAAAGGGGGGGGGAAAATAAAGAATGAGAAAAGAAGCAGAACAATAGCTGAAACTAGGTTTTGCAAAGAGAAAAAACATAAGAAAATATTAAAGGGAAGTTGAAAAGACGTAACACAGAGAGGACCACCACTCTTTCCTAAAAGAACCGACGACGCTACTTTAAAGGCTAAATGGGGCTAGAAGCCTTTAAAATCGACGTTTAAAAGAACTTTCAAGCATTAACAGAAACTAATGGTTATTTTGAAAAAAAAAACTATTTTGAAAGGGTTTAGATAAAAAGAAAGAAATTCTTTAATTCTTTAAAATAAAGGGACAATTAGAGGCAAATATGGAAAGGTAATGGTGGTTTAGAAAATAGGATTTAAATAATGAATATGCGTATTTATAACATCAACACAGTACTATACGTCCTTGGAGATTGCTTGGGGTCCAAGCTCATCACAAAAATTGGATGTCGTGTTACAAAAGTGGCGGCCACGCCTTTGAAACAACGACCGTTAGTTGGGAAACTCCAAAATGGCGGTATCCCTGTCTAGCGATCTCAACTCCCGTTTTCCCTCAAGTCGAAAACGCGCGTTTGCCGTAATGTTTTGAAAATCATGCATTAAGTCCTTGAAATTCTTAATTA
>VIGQ01000805.1:42500-45000 GCA_009663005.1 Actinidia chinensis
CCTGTACGCTAGTCACAAGACACCTGGGGTTCCATGGACGTTTGCATTAGAAGCTTTTCCACCCAGTTTATTTTTTTTTGGGGATAGGGCAGATTAAGATTTTGCCGACTTCTAACCCCATTGTTTAAAGCAAAAAGGTCCTTGGTACATTTTGAATATGGGCCAATTCAACAAGATGCTGAGCTTCTATGGATTTAACTGTCCAAACTGGGACGCGTGCTCATTTGATTCTAGCAGCTAATTGCAACAGGGTAACGCATAAAACCTGAATGCAGAAATACAGTCGTGTTGGCCTGCTGAATGCCAAATGCCCAATGGAGGGGCAGTTACGATAAGTAATATACATTAGCCAAATAGGGAATGCCAATTAGGCTCGTACATTTATATTATACCACCCCCCCTCCCCCTCCATGTATTCTTTAATAGGGCCATCAATATGCCCCTTGGGGCCAATTACCTTTTGGTTGTTATTTGCCGATGTTTTAACACAGAAGAATTAAAATGCTGAATCGAAAACTAATGGTGGCCATTATACTGAACATATGTTGTGGCACCTTGTGGCGCAAAGGGGCCATTCTCCATCACAGCAGTGTGCTACAAGAAGATATTGTTGGTTACAATTTATCTAGAGATTCCTTTTTGAATTTGATTGGTTATATTACTATTAATAACTAAAAACTAATTATATGATTTGGGTTTCTAATATTGAACAGAGACTCTATTTCAAGTCGCCTTAACGCTTACTTGTCAAAATGAATACTAATATTTAACAACTGAAAGCATTATTTTTTGTTTCATAATTAGGCAAGGGTTTTCTTTTTCTCCTCCTTTTGGGTGAGGGACGTACATCCATGATAAATAGTGTACTTATCCTTGGATGGATATTACTAATGTCCATGTAAAAATTGCACAATTTCTAGCCATCCACTTTAGAAGTCTTTAGGCCCCCTGCAATAACTGTACTGGCAGGTCCAGCTTTATTGACTACCATTCCTCCAAACTTCTGAAATGTTTTTGTGAATTTTCACTGGTACACAGTCATTATAGAAACTATTATAAAGAATAGAAATATGTATCTAAGCAAAATTTTTACCTACAAATTGATTGGAGAAACTTGCTATTCAAGTGTTTCTTAAGTCATGAAAAATACCACCTTGATCTCATATTTTTCAATACTCTCCCATTACCTACAAGTCCTGCTTATGTTCTTTTGCATGCGCACTTGGTGAAGCCCCTGATGATGCTTCAGAAGAAAGGTCTGCATAATGAAAAATTCAATCAATTGCGTTGTGGCTACCCTTTTTGGGACAAAGATGATGTTTCATGGCTTGATGAGAATCATTTGGCATTTGGGCTGAAGCAAAATTGGATGGATTCTTAGATGTGAGAATTACGATGACTCACGCTTAGAACAATTGCCTTATGTTTTGAACACGAAACGACCCTTTGATATACAGGTGCCTTCTGGTACAGGAAAATCAGTTTGCTAAAGAAACTGATCTTACTTGCGTTAGACAGGGGAGAGGTCTTGTAAACAGCTCCTACAAATGCGGCATCGCCAACCATGGTTGAACAACTTTCTAATATTGGGGGTAGAAATTGTTCCGTGTTGGAAATCCACATCCGAATATCTCCTGTTTTTGGCTTCAAAAGCTTTGATTGAGATTGTGAATAGCCTAAGCTTTTTGCAACTTTCTCGAACAGATTTGAAGAAAAAAATCTTTCTAAGAAAAAGGACTTGAGATAATTGTTTAAAAGCTGATTCTTTAGCTGCTGGCATACGCCAACTTCTTGAAACACTTGGAAAACATTGCAGAAGAAGGAGAAGGAGACTGTGAAGGAAATTTATCAGGTCTCAAGTCGTGCTTGCCACTAACACTGGGGCGCTGATCCACTTATCCGAAGAATGGTTCCTTTGATCTAGTTGTTAGAGATGAGCAGGGCAAGCAATTGAACCTTCTTGCCGGATTCCAATACTGAGGGCAAGCGGTGGCATTTCGTTGCAGGTTTATGATGAAACCAACTTGCCCGGTAAGTCTATCTAGAAAAGCTTTAAGGAAGGTGGTCCTAGGATCTCTCTATTTGAGAGAAGCATCAACTTTGCATGAATGTGCTTGCTACCCAGTAACAACACAGTACCACCCGGATGAGGATGCGATAGCGAGCCTAAACAGTGGCTCAAAGAGAGGTATGTGGATTACTGAAGTCCTCTTCATGTCTTCTTCTCATCTTCTTTGTAATTCGCCATTTTGTGAAGGTGTGACCCTATTGATACTTCTTCCAGTTGAATTTCTAATTGTAGATATTTTTACATTATTATGCATAAGAATTCTGCTTATAATTACAAACTGAACTGCATAATCTTACGTAGAACTTTGCTCCTTAATGTAGAGTACCTTCCTAGTTGTCCTGAGTCACGGTTGACAGTTTATTTGCAAGTCCTTTTATAATACTTTAGCTTTTATTCCGAAGTTGGCCTGGAATATGGGTAAATCGATAT
>VIGQ01000805.1:57500-60000 GCA_009663005.1 Actinidia chinensis
TGGTTTGGCACTGTGGCTAGACCCTTTTTTTTTATGTGGGCACGGTGGCTAGAACTGAATCTTTTCTTTTGTTAGGAATGCTGCTGGGGGGGGGGGGGGGTAGCTTGGTAGAAATGAGGTGAGAATGGAAGGTGAAGCCACCACGTTTCCAGTCACAAATCCTTTCCAATGGAAAGTGCGAGAATGGTGGAGAGGAGAAAGGGAGTAGAAAACGTCTTTTACTACAATTCTTCCCCTGAATATTTCGTAACCCCATCTATAACTGGGGTCAAAATGAAGTCACGAATAGGTCAACCAAGAGTCTTACAGTCGCACCAACCACGGCCCCCACCGCTAACAACCACCCCAACCAATTGGGTGATGGCAAGGCTCCTGGAGAAGCAATTACAATTAAAATCATCACAATTTGTGCACAGGACAACGCGCCAAAACACACTGGTGTGGGTCCCCATCGAGTGGCTAACAGCTAGGTTTATTAGATTTGTGTTGGGGAAGAGAGGGAACCAATTATATGAGGCTTGGTCATCTTTGTACAATCCTAAATGCTAAGATTAAGAAAATGTTTCTTTTGAAAACTGAAATAAAGGAAAGGAAAATAAAATAGAAACAATTTACTTTCCTTTTAGGCATAGTACGTTCAATTTCAAGAAACGAGAAGAAAATACTGAAAAATCGTAGTTTTCTACTCTTTTTACCATTTAGAATAAAAATTTGGGATCCTTATTCTTAACTTCTCAATAGAATAAATTTTAATGAAAAACTAACCCTACAAAAAAACAAAAGATTTACAATAATCTTATTTTCAACTACTGCTAGCATATTTTAGTTTCTTACAAATGAATGCACTCAATAAAATTAGGTTTCTTTTTTCTTCACTTTTGTTGTTATTTATATTTCCTATTAATATATGTTCTGCATTAAATTCTTGACAATTGAACAAAACCTTGTATTTAGTTTATAAGAAATTTCATGAATACAACCAATTTTTAATCTCCTGCAATGCTTATTCTCGTATTTTTGGCAAGATAAGATTTGAGAAAAATATATACTGCAGAAAAACAATTAGGCACACTGAAAAAAGAAAATGGATTTTATTAATTTCCTTTTATTTTACTTTCCCATAAACCATAAACACATGCATAAATATTGTATGAAATCAATACAATTGATCTAAAAATAAAAATAACATTCTAAAAAACTATAATCCAAACAAATATTAAAAAAACAGTACCTCTCTTTAATTGGTCTACTTCTTTTTCCAACAACTTGAGAATAAAAAAAATATTGAAATAAATAGAATAGGGATTTTTTTTTGAAAAGAAATTGTTATTAATGGGTTAAACTTATGAAAAGGTCAATAAAGAAAATGCCAAAGGGCATTGGTCTTATAAGAAAAAGTTGTTATTTAAAGGACACTTACATTTAAAGTCTTTCCTATTTTATGTAAGAATTTCATTTATTGCTTCTTGACAAATGTCGGACACTCTTTAACAATTTTTTTTGGTAAAAATTACACGGACTAAAACCCTGAGGTTCTGGATTAATAAACAAAATACCTTTAAAGTTGAGAAAATGACAGGACCTTCCACCTGAATTTGAATCTTGAACAGATTTCTCATTTTACACTAACCACTCCTGAGGGTCCGGTTAAACATAAAGCAGCCTGACGTAATCGTCGTTACCAAGAGATTTGGCACATCATGCGTTTAGCTGAATAGTGGTTGTAATACAATATAGTATCATTTTTTTGACAAAATTAGCTATATATTCCACAAGGATATGATTGAATGATCAAAAAGTGAATATTTGACCCATTAATATTTAATTAATATCATTTATACTTTTTGTTACTAATTGTTTAATAGTTATGAAAATTGATCACGGGTTGTTCATGTGTTTAATAAATGCCCACTATGTCTAAAATATTATTATTTGGTTATTCAATCAATATTTTTTGTGGAGTATTAATAATTTTATCAAAAAGAATGGACATATATTAGTATTCTAACCAGTATTCAGTTGACGTCAGGTTTTTATGTATAATCCAAAACCTCCGGGATGATTAGTGTAAAATGGGGAGGAATCTGTTATAGTTTAACCTCATGGGAGGAGGTCACTGGCTTTTTCAAACGTCAGGGTGGTGCATTGTGTATTAACCTGGAACTCAGAGGTGGTCAGAGTATTTCACCCTTTTTTTCAAGTTGAGTATTTTTCTCGTTATGTTTATGATTTTTTTATTTTTTATTAACTTGATATTACGACCGGTGCGTAAGTGTTCTGCTGACAGATTTGGAGTTGTTAGACTTTCTTACGATGAGTTTACTGAAATTTTCCAGTTAAATGCAATCTCGTTGAGGAAACTAAATTGGAAAGAGAAGAGAAACTACTTGGTAGGTTGTGACGACAACGAAAGGGTGTTGAGGTCGTGTAAACGCTATTCGGTCTTTATCGAAAGTAAGAAGCAATAGATGCTTTTTCGCTCTTGAATAAGATACAAATA
>VIGQ01000805.1:77500-80000 GCA_009663005.1 Actinidia chinensis
AATCAGTTCAGGCCTGATTCAGGACCGTTGAAAGGCTATGTGAAAGGTGTAATAAATGAAGAATTGCTTACGCACTCGGAAGTCGTGCAACTATCTAAAATAATTAAAAAAATGGTCTTTACTTTGAGGAGCGGAAATCAAGGTAATTAAACATTCTCTGTCTTCTTTATGGAGTGAATGAACCACTTGGCCTGGTTAACTTGTTTTCTACTACCCTTCACCAGAACGTCACTCCTATTCTGCCAGAGAGGTTACTGCAAGACAACGAGCTAATAGAAACACATGGAATGCAGAAACTTGGTTTTTTTCGTGTACGTATTCATCCACTTTCCTAAATCCAGGCCATTTTCATGTAATCCAATCCTCCTAGTTATAGTTTAAGTCTTTGGGTAGTTAATATTTTCTTGTTGCCATCATAAAACCCTTGCAGTATATAATTTACAAGCTTTTTTTTATTTTAGATATAAATCATTCCTTCATTTTTCTTATCATTTTCATATCAGTAGTTATTCTTTTAATGCACAGACAATAGTCTGCTTAAGGCCATGTTTGGTGGTGCTTGCCTTCTAGTGAATTGTTTTCCATTAGGAGTCTTCAAAGAGGAGAGCTTGATGGAAGAGGTTGATAACATTGTGTTGCATCTCGAGAAATGATTTTACTTCATCTTTCTTGCCAAAAAAAGCTCATCAATCTACGTGCTGAGAAAGTGTTTTGGTGATGAACCTCTAAAAACTCAAAACATTTCAATGTACAGCCAAAACATTGTGAAACAGGCAAAGTTTGAGTCGTCCAAGGGGTTTCAAATCTCGACCTATGTGTTATTGGCGGATACGTCAGTGACGTTGACATTTTCTTTTCTGTAGTATAACAATTGACAAGGTGAAATGGTATCTACCATCATCACCAGTAATTTTAGATCCTTAGGATCATGAGAGTATGGCACGATTTTATTCTCATTACAGGCAAAGTTTGTAGTTAGTGAATCCAATTTCTAATCACTGAAGAGGTGCCCTGACAAGTTACTTTTCACCTGAAAACAGTATCTTTCATTTAGATCATCAATGGAAACAAGCTTTAGATTGTTCATCCTCAAGACATGAATTAAATTAAAGTTTTTGCGCGGGAAGAAATTACTGCAACCACACCACTCACTCTCTAGTCGTCGGTCGCAAATGTATGATGCGCTTCAATTTTCTAGCGGTTAAGGTTAAGAAAGCCCAAGGGCATCCAATGGTGGAAAATTCAAGAAACCTTAAGGTTGCCTATCATTTGAATGAAAGACCAAGTTTTAACCGTAATGCAAAGACGAAACCAAGGATATAAAGGATTAGGCTCCATCAATGAGTAAGTCTACATCATTATTTTTTATGTGATCTAATGGCAGCAGCTCATACTCCGCCATGTAAATTGTACCTATGTGATGACTAATCAAGAATTCTGATTTAACTCGTGATGCTTGATTTGATAAATTCATGTTGTGTAACTGCTTGTTTCTGCTTTCACGTTTCAGAGGACTGCAGGATGCCAAACATGTCCCAAATGAAAGTTAAGAATGCAACAGAGGTTTCGAAATCATTTGAATTCTATGGGGCGATATGTTATACCAGGGTCCCTCCATGGTGCTTTCTCTTTGATTACTGAAAATCTTCTCTCTCGTAGGCAATAGTAAGGTCTTTTCAATGGATAGGGAAGTATTCCCCTCTTTAAATGGTCTTCAGGAGAGACATTCATAGTGTAAGTGTGTACATGTAGTGCCTCAATTCAACCAGCAGGAGCTTGTATTGATATCTATACTGATGCAGTTCAGTTCATGTACTCTTTCAACGTATCTATTGGTGATATTGTAATTTCTAGGTTTTTTTTTCATTCTTGTCTTATAAAAATGCTTCTTTTCTTCCCCTCTTTTGTTTTTGTTTTTCTGTTGTCAAATAAAGTCGGTTGTTTTGATGATTGACATTCTGCGACCGTCCAGGATAGGTTTGTCCAGGGAAAGTGCAGCAAGTTGGACTCGTTGCACGGAGAAGAGAGAAAACTAAACATGCGCAAGGAAGAGAAGCCTGGAGGCCATGCTTGTGAAAACAACATTGATTGGTGTGTTTGTCTTGGACAGTACAAATTGCATGTAAATATCAAATAGGAAGTTGAATCTCAAAATTTTTTTTTTGCCAATCAGGAATAAGTATACATAGTTAGTTAGTAAAGTCTGCATCCTTATTTATGTTTGGAAGCATCAAGCAACCCTCAAAGTCAGGTTAAAATGCGTGGTCCAAGAGCTCGAAGGCACTAGGGTTTCCGGCCAAAATCAAAAGATGGGCTAGCTGAACGGTCTAACTACCATCTGGGAAAGCTCGAAACCAAAATGATTTTGAAGGCAAGATAGATCGCCGGAGGCCATATCTAAGCGATCCAAATTCAATCTTATAGAATTTTGTTACAGTCTATTCTCGGCACATAGTCCCTGATATTTTCAAGCTTTCTTATTATAGCTGCCTTTGTAGAG